>JAJQQW010000010.1:23950000-24097500 GCA_025583905.1 Ia io | reverse complement strand
GCAGGGGTCCTCAAACTTTTTAAACAGGGGGCCAGTTCACTGTCCCTCAGACCGTTGGAGGGCTGGACTATAGTTTAAAAAAAACTATGAACAAATTCCTATGCACACTGCACATATCTTATTTTGAAGTAAAAAAACAAAATGGCAAAAACATCCGCATGTGGCCCGCGGGCCGTAGTTTGAGGACGCCTGCTTTACAGAGATACTCTCAACCACCCCCCCCTCAAAAAAAATCCAAACCTTTAAGGAAAGACTATGCTCCTCCCTTTTAAATATGAGAAAACTGATCTTGTTGGACATAGATTTTCAGGGAATATACTTTTGGTCTATTCCAGAGCACGCGTTCTCTTCACTTTCCTGTTTGTACGTCTGTGTGCTTCAGAGAGTTTACCGTGGTTGTCATAAACAGCACTGCGATTGGATAAGTGTACATGTGCAAGAGGGACAAAATCTATCCAGTCACTTGAACTCACTGGGGAGTTTACAGCTGACTCTCTTTAGTCTCATCTTAGTCAGGAGTAAAGTTTTACATGTCGGTATCCTCCAAGCGCACACCTATGTTTTAAGATTTCCAAGTATTTTATTCACAGGTCATTCTTAAGAACCATCCAGAACTGTTAAATAAGCACTAAATAGGCAGTTGTGAGGTGGGAGGCATGAATGATTGGAGTTTCAGAAACACAGGCAGTCCTCGGGTTACGTCAGACTCGGCGTATGTCGTTTTGTGGTTGCGTCGCCATCTCTCATTTATTTATTAAAAAAAAAGTTCCGTCATTTTGACATATGTACATATGTGCTTTATGTTTTTTACTATTTATTTACCACAAGTAAAGGTCAGGAATTGTTATCTTTCTTTAAATTTTTTACTGTTTCACTTCATTATTACTGCTGTGTATGTGCTCCATGTGAGTGACGTAGGTGCTTATGTAGGTGGGTTCCGACTCACGGCAAAAATTGCATTACATTGCCCGTAGGATAAGGTGACCAGACGTCCCGCTTTTGGCGGGACAGTCCCGATTTTTAACAATTTGTCCCGCATCCCACGGCGTTTTAAAAAAGTCTCGATTTTTGGAAAGAATGCACGACAAGCTAGGGAACAGCGGGAGAACGGGAAGGAAATATATGGTTTTAGGCGGCCTTGTGGATATTTAGCCAGGATATGAGTTTTATATTATTTTTATTAATTTTATAATGTCGAACTTTAATAATAACAAATAATTGTTGAGAACTGATTATCGAGAACTGCTTATCAAAGTTCGCATTGTTGATCAGTTGCTAGAATTCGACCACCATTGTTTGGACTTAATGAACAATGGCATCTTTTGGGATTGGCAACGACGAAAACATTTTGTAACTGTCTCTCAGACGATACACATCGTACTGCGTGCTAGTAAGCTAGTTAAACAAGTGATGTCATTACAAAGCAGCTATTCAGATAATTTAGGTAAGTAATTTATTTATTTATTTCATAAATACATAAATTTTCTTGAATTTAGCAGACAGTACCTGTATTTTTTATATTTTATAGTGGCGGCAAAAAGTCTAGCGCCGGCCTTGAAAGTGACACTTACGACTTACGTTATGGCAAATTCAGAGGAAAAATAATACGTTAGTATAGTTATTATTTAGAAAGAAATATAGGATTAAAATAATTTTTAAAATATAGTTACTTTATAACAATCAAATTAATTTAATTTATAAACTAACAATAAAATATGTTCATGTAATTATGTACCTACTTACTGTGTTTTTAAGCAATATGTATATAATAATTTATAATATAATTTTAAATTATTTTTTTTAGATTTTTAACATAATGACTAAGAAAAGAGGATGCAAATTCAACGATGATCTAAGAAGTGAATTGTTTTTTATTAAAAAAACCAAAAGCGATTACAATATAGACCAAATTTTTAATCAAGAACCGCCCCCCAGGCCGAAACCAGTTTGGCTCAGTGGATAGAGCTTCGGCCTGCAGACTCAAGGGTCCCAGGTTTGATTCTGGTCAAGGGCATGTACTTTGGTTGCGGGCACATCCCCAGTAGGGGGTGTGCAAGAGGCCGCTGATCGATGTTTCTCTCTCATCGATGTTTCTAACTCTCTATCCCTCTCTCTTCCTCTCTGTAAAAAATCAATAAAATATATTAAAAAAAAAAAAAAAAGAAAGAACTCCCCCCGCCCCTTCCCCCCTGTCAATGGTGTCCCGCTTTACCAATGTTAAAATCTGGTCACCTTATCGTAGGAACGGATCTCTGACGTAACCTGAGGTACTGGACATTCAACAAATCAACTGGACTGATGTTCTTTTTACTTAATGTTAATAGTGCTCCCGGGAACAACATTTCTATACCATTAATATGTTCATTTTATTAAAAATATGAGTGTTATATTACATTTAACTCCCACATTTCTTTGCAGTGTTTTGGAATTCATTAGCATGAGTCTTTGAAGCAGAGAGTATTCTGTTAAATAAATATGAAATGAAGTTTGTAGATTGTGATTTTCCATGATTAGGACACTCTCAGGAGATGATCAATAATGACTTCTTGTCTTTTTCCATCCCTTCCACTCTCCTCACCTCCCTTCATTCCCCAAGCTACCTTGCCTTACCTTTTCTTTCCTCCTCCCTAGCTTCCTTCCTTTCTGGCTTTCTTCCTTCCCTCTCTCTCTTCCCTCCTTCTCTCCCACCCTGCTCCTTCCACCTCTATATTCCTTCTTTACTTTCTCTTCCCCCCACCCCATCTCTCTATCATCTATACTCACTACCTATCTATCCAACTACAAGATGATTCAAAATATACTCATTAAAATAAGATAACACAGCACAATTATTAATACTTAAATATGAAGATTACTTTGACATGTGGCTTGGTTATGGATTGATTACATTTTTCCCAGCTTTGAGATACAATTGACATTAACATTATATAAGTTTAAGATGTACAATGTGACTTGATACACATATATATTGAGAAATGCTTACTACAATGTTAGCTAACATAATTTTCCCACACAATTACCAATTTGTTGTTTTTGTTATGTCGAAACATTAAAGCTCTACTCTCATAGTCATTTTCAAGTCACCAGGCTAAACATTACACCCCCAGAACTTCTTCATCTCACACCTGGAAGTTTGTATACTCTGACCAACATCTTCCCACTTCTACCACCCACCAGCCTCTGGCAACCACTTATACTCTCTCTTTCTATGAGTTCAGCTTTTTTTAGATGCTGCATATAAGTGAGATCATACAGAATTTGTCTTTCTTTACTGTCAGACTTACTTCACTTAGGATAATGTCCTCAAGGTTCATCCATATTTTTACCAATGTCAGGATTTACTTTCATTTCTGGCTGAATTAATAATCATTCTGTAAATATACATACTATCTATCTCTCTACCTACCTGCCTATACCACATCTTTTTAATTTATTCACTCATCCATCAGTGGACTCTTAGGTTGTTTCCATGTTTTGGCTATTGTGAATAATGCTACAGTGAACATGGGATTGAATATATCTCTTTAAGAGAGTGATTTCAGTTAGGTAATTGGTAAATCTATTTTTAATTTTTCAAGAAGCCTTCATACTGTTTTCCATGGGGCCTGTACCAATTTACATTACTAACAACAATGAACCACATTTGCCATTTTTTGTCTTTTTATTTTATTGTATTTGTAATAGATTGTTATTGATTTCAGAGAGGAAGGGACAGGGAGAGAGAGAGATAGATACATCAATGATGAGAGAGAATCATTGATTGGCTGCCTCCTGTGTGCCCCACACTGGGGATCGAGCCCCCAACTCAGGCATATGCCGTGACCAGGAATCCAGCTGTGACCTCCTAATTCATAGGTTGACTCTCAACCACTGAGCCATGCCAGCTGGGCTCTTGTTTTTTGTTTTATAATACCACTAGTGGTGACCTAGTGCACAGATTCGTGCACATTGAAAGGAAACTAATTAGAAGGTGGCCGGTGAGGCGGGACTGGGAGAGATAGGCTGGACACGCCCTGGAGTCAACCTCCCATGGTCCCTCCCCAGCCGGTCGCACCTCAGGTGGCGCCATGGCTTGAAGGGCATCTGCAGATTGCGTGGGGTCCCTCAGGCAGGTGGGTCCCTCAGCCTTGCCTGTGGGGATTGGGCCAAAACTGGCTCTCCTATATCCCCCGAGGGGTCTGAGTGCAAGAGGGCTCTCTGCATAGTTGCTGTCATGCTGGGTGTGGAATGCAAAAGCAAGTGTACAGTAAACCAGATTTGGGCCCAACAGTGCCCCAGCAACAACATAACCCAAGGACAAAGGTGGAATTGCATGGCCACATGAGGAATTGGGCTCCCTCCTCTCTGGTTTTGAGGTGCTTCATCTGAGAACTGCAGCTCCTGTGTTGAGTGCCTGCCACCTGATGGTCAGTGTGCATCATAATGACCAGTTGGACAGTCGGTCACTTAGCATATTAGCCCTTTATATATATAGAATAGAGGCCTGGTGCACAAATTTGTGCACGGGTGGGGTCCCTTGGCCTGGCCTGCAATCAAGGCCTATTGGGGGGGGGGGGGTGGGCGGCCGGCAGGAGGGAAAGACCATGGGAGGTTGGCTGGCCGGCTGGGGGCCCGTTGGGGGAGGGACTGCAGGAGGTTGGCTGGCTGGTGAGCAGGGAGAGGCCATGGGAGATTGGTCAGCAAGGGATCGGGGAGGGGCCGCAGGAAGTTAGCTGGTGGGAAGGGGCACGGGAGGTTGGCCCACTTGGGGAGGTTGTGGGAGGTTGGCTATGGGAACATACTGACCACCAGGGAGCAACTCCTGAATTGAGCATCTGTCCCCTGGTGGTCAGTGCGTGTCATAGCAACTGGTCGACCGGTTATTCTGGTCAGTTGGTTGTAACAATCGCTTAGGCTTTTATTTATATAGATTCTAGCAGTTGTGAGGTGATATGTCACTGTGGTTTTGATTTTTATTTCCCTGATGATTAGTGAAGTTGAGCACCTATTCATGTACTTATTGGCCTTTGTATATCTTTGGAAAAAAAGTTTAATCAGGCACTCTTCCCATTTTTTAATTGAATTGTTTGGTTTTTGCGCCTGAGCTTTATGAGCTCCTTATGTATTTTAGATATTAATCCTTTATAAGATATTTGATTTGCAAATACTTCTCATATTCTATTTGGTTTCCTTTTCATTTTGTTGATTATTTCCTTTGCTGTGCAGTAGCTTTTTAGTTTGATTTAGTTCCACTTGTTGATTTTTGCTTTTGTTGCTTGTGCTGCTGGTGTCATCCAAAAAATTATATGCAAGACCAGTGTCAAGGAGTTTATTCCTTTTTTCTTCCAGGAGTTTTAGAGTTTCAGTTCTTCCATTAAGTCTTGGTCTATTTCAAGTTAATTCTTGTAAGTGGTGTAAGATAGGGATCTAATTTCATTCTTTTACATGTGAACATCCGGTGTTCCTAACACTACTTATTAAAGAGACTGTCTTTTACTAATGAGTATTCTGGACTACTTTGTCAAATATTAGTTCATAATGTATGTGTGGGTTTCTTTCTGGACTTTCTGTGCTGCTCTGTTGGTCTATGTGTATGTTTTCATAAACATATATAAAAACATGAAGGTGATCCACTGTCCATGGTCCTTGACATATAAAAACAAATATATACTCTTTTGATGGATATAGAAAATTTGCATATTTTCTAAACCAATAGATGCGTCTCCAAATCCCAGTAATAGTGACTATGAAAAACTTTTTTAGTCAGCATATCATTTATAGAAATAGCTTCAATTCAGTACCAGGCTACTAAGTGGTTAAGCATGCAAGAGTCCACATTCATCAGGCATGATTCATCATGGTTATGCTACAGCCATATAAGCAAATTAAATGAGGATATTTAGGGATCACACTACTACATCTTTCATATCTTTGATAGTAAAACTAATCTCTTTAATAATTCTAGGAATGCAGTATTGCTTTTTATTTCAAGGTTGTTGGAAGGGAGACAGGTTCAGTTCAGTTTCATATGGCTCTCCCACCCGAGTCTGGAAACCAAGACAAGAGGCATTCTATCATTAAATATGATTATTCCATTTATATATTCACCTGGGAAAGTATTTTGAACTTTAATTTTATTTATCAATATATGATTTTAATGATTAGAGATATACTGCTAATTGAGCTTTAGACCCAAATTTATAATTGCAAATGCTCAGGGAATATTATATTTAACCCACAGCAATAGCAGGGAAAGACTCTCATGGCTGCTGGCCACAGTTTTCCAGTCTCCTGTTTTACTAAGTTTTAGCCCCACATTGTGGGTCTGCACTTGACTTGGAGGTCTCAGATTCACCCTAAATTAATAAAAGTCCACAGTTTAGTCATGTTTCCCTAAATTTAATATTGGATTTGCCTATAAAACAGTCTGAGTTTTGCGGTTTGATCATTTCTGTTTTTATACCTTTTGTGTATTTATTTTTTTGTTTGTTTGTTTTATTTCTTTGGCAGGGGCATTGGTTGCTTGCCTTATTTTCTTGTAATCTTGGCAGTGAATTAACTCTTATGTTTTTTGTCTCTCATGCTGTCTAGTTTTATTGTAGACTGACATTATTTTAGAAGACTATACATAATTATTAATAAAAATGAAATAGAAATTTTATTGTATGTTTATATAATTCATATTAATATTTTAATTTTAATATAAGATAGAGTAAAACAATGAAGGAGGAAATACAACATAGTTCCCCCAAAGAAAAATATGGCTAAATTTAGTTGAATTTCCTTGCAGTCTTATAATCATTTAAAACTATACTATGGAGTACACTATGCTTCTTTGCCTCACCTACCCACTCCTACTGATATGTTATATTTCAAGCAGTTCAAACAACTTTCATATCCAGAATTATTATAAAGAAATCCAGTATTTTTCTAACAACCCTATAATAGATATAGTGGTATGCTTAGAGTCCAGTGATGGCGAACCTATGACACGCGTGTCAGCACTGACATGCGTAGCCATTTCTGATGACACGCGGCCGCATGCCGAGGATGAAACATTTGCTGCTCCTGAGGATGAAACATTTGTGACTCGAGTCTTTGAGTTAGTTTTTTCCTCAAAGTGACCCACTACCTGAGTTATGCTCAGTTTTTTGGCGAAGTTTGACACACCAAGCTCAAAAGGTTGCCCATCACTGGCTTAGACCATAGCATTTCTTCCTTTTACTTAAAATAAATCTGATTTTGATTAGATATCCAACCTTTCCATAGGTAGCATGGATACCCTATAGATTTATAGATGTCACAATGGAAACGAATAATATGTCCTTCATTAGAGATTTCACTTACGTTAAGTCATTTCACATAGTGGTAATTTTTTCGGGAATAGAAATGTAATGAAATTCAGACCACAGAGAATCATAAAGTTTGCTTTTGGAAAAATTTTCCTTCTGTAATCAGTAATTATTTCTAGAAACATTCTGGTTCTACAGTTGATATGAAGGAGAACATGGGTAATCCTGATCATTCTTGGCAATTATTCTATAAGTATGTATAGAAGCAATTTTAGATGGTGTTAGTACTGTGGCCAAGGGAGCTAAGAGAGAATAAAACTTGAGCCTTTATAATATCACTACAGGCCAGGCTGAGGGACCCCACTGGTGCATGAATCCATGCACCGGGCCTCTAGTATGCATATAAGATCTTTGGTTAATCTCTTCCTGCCCTCCCCCTCCCAACTTCCCTCTGAGATTCATCAGTCTATTCCATGTTTCCATGCCTGTGCGTTGAGTGTCTGCCACCTGGTGGTCAGTGTGCATCATAGCTACTGGTCGAACAGTTGAACAGCCGAACAGTCGAACAGTCACTCAGGCTTTTATATATATAGATGAGCTTCTGAACTGACAAATCCAGAAGACTGGCTTTCTTCTGGAATTCCTTTATTTCAGCTTATTCATATTTGCCATGTTTAAGCTATTTGAATGAGGGTGTCTTCAGTCAGCATCCTAAATGAATCAGATATTTGCAGCAGAAATGGAAAATTGAAAATTACCTTCTAAAATATGGTATTAGTTGAGTAAAATTGATATAAGGCAATGATAATTCTAATTTTCTGACACAGAAATCTGGGAGTACTAGTATTCTATAAAAAACTTATGTTTTACTATTGCCTATTGAATATTGAGACTTATACCAACTCTGGGTGATGGCTGAGTCATCATGAATCTTAGTATAAGGAAAATTTATGACATATGACATTGAACTAGGTTGAATCTTTTCTATGACAACTAAAAATACAGAGGAAACTTTTGTCTACAGGTGACATTTAAATATGAAAAATAAAAATACGTTTGCTAAGAGGGTCTATCTTTACTTGTGGATTATAATCAAAGTTTAGTAATCAGGGACTGGAGGATTTAGAAAACCATGGTTTATCAGGAAAACAATATAAAAGTTTGAGAATTTGGGAGAAAATGTGATTGGAATATAAAAACCTTTCCCAAGCACCTCCTGTATAGCATTGTGTGATGGATAAAGGGGAGGACTTGATTATTGTAGTGATTTAGCTACCTAAAGCAAGGATGCACCTTCCAGAGGCAATTGGTTAAATCACCTAGCAGGTGAGACTAAGGGGAAAGGAAAGTATTAAACTAAGGTTCAAACAAAGCACAGAGCTTGTTATGATAAACCAGAAACTTCTAGATTCATAGCCACAAACAATTTCTGATGATGTAGTTTTGGTTACTGAGTTTATTGAAAACAAGTAGAATAGATAACTAGTTTTGAAACAACAATCTTATTAAAGTGACCCCAAGCTAGGTTAGAGTATATGAGTACTAAGTCTTCTAAATCAAACACCAGTCTCAAGAATTTTCACCTACAGAAAGTACATTGATAAAGTAGTGCAGCACCCAAAAAAAAACTATTCCTATAATGTCCACTCTAATGTATCACAGAGACAGCAGACATGACTATACTCTGAGAAGGGAAAACAAAAGCTGTTTGATCCACAGGCAAAGAAAATCACTCCCCTGACAAAGCAGGAAGGTGTTGTATTCCTGTTCAACAAGTACTGGATATTATAGACAAAGGCAAATTTGCCCATTGTTTTCCTTTGAGAAAGGAGTGTTATTTTATTATCATGCTTTTTACCACTTTGTATTTGTGCACATTTAAAGAAGATAGATGTCACTGTATCATTATTAGGAGCTACATCTAATATAGCTCCTAAAGAAGATAGATGTCACTGTATCATATTAGGAGCTATCATTATTAGGAGCTACATCATGTCTAGGAGCTACATCTAATGTAGCTCCTAGACATGATGCAAAGGACTGGGTGCTACCCAGAAATCTCGTACTTCTGGTTAATTGCAATAATTTGGATTTTTTTCTTTTGGGGAGGAATTGAGAGACATATTACATGTGGGTGTGAATATTTCAAAAATATTTTTGTAAAATGTATAGAATGAAGATACATATATGGAATAAGTATTTGAATAGCCAAAGAGCTTGTAATATTGGATTTTTATAGCAGCTTACCCATCCATATTCCCTAGTCCTCCTTTCAATTCCCTACTGGAAATTGAACCCATTTCCCCCAAATATCCACCCACTCTCTGAAACTTATATAACTTAGTAGAGACTTACTTTTTCCTTTTAAAAATTTTTTAAAAAAATATTTATTGTTGTAAGTATTACATATGTCCTCCTTCCTCCCCCATTGATCCCTTCTAGCCGCCCTCCCCCACCCCAAGGCCTTCACCACCCTATTGTCTGTGCCCAAGGGTTATGCATATATGCATACACATTCTTTGGTTGATCTCTTCCCACCCACCCACCCACCCTCCTCCTCCTTCCCTCTGAGATTCCTCAGTCTGGACTAAGTGGGTTCTGTTTATAAGTCACAATATGTATCTTTCTACCTGTCAGTAATAGGTTGGATAATAGATGGGATTTATTCAGAACAGAGCTGAGAGTCCTCTGAGGGTTTCTGGGGAAGCTCCTCCTTGCTCTTCATCAGAGAACCTGAGAATAGGAGTAAGCCTCCAACACTGATTGATACTGGCAGTCACTTGTAACCCTGAGGGCAAGGAGTCTTAGGATAAAACCTACCCTGGGGACAGTAGAGTTAAAAACAGATAAATCCAATGACTCTGATGATCTCATTATGTCTTGTATACAATGAGCTTAGAAATCTGCTCTAACTTCCAGTTCTTTGAAATAATAAATGTTCTCTTTGTGTTAGCATGTTTATATAAAGCTTCCTGTTAATTAAGCCAATTCATTCTAAATAACATAATTTTATTCCTCATTTATTTCCTCTGGGAAACCTAGAGTGTGCTTGTGATCATTCTATAAAGGACAGTTTTCTAACAGTATCCACACATATCCCATATAGCAAGCATCTCTGTCGTCCATTCTAACAGAAAACTAAGTGCTTTTTACTTCATTCTGTGTCATCTTTCTGGTGAACAGAATGGGCTGTATATGTCTGACCCCATTTCTGGACTATTTAAGGACTTGGCCATGTGACTTTAGGTTTCCTTAATGAGAAAAAAATTTGTACCGGGTACTTATTTTAATGACTGAACAGCTCATGACAGAATATTCTATTTCACTTGGTTTTGTCAACAGGAGAGTTGAGTGCTCAGAGGAAAATGATAACCAAAACAATATAACATTTTCTCGTGTTTGAGAATATTAATACTTTTAAATATTTCTTCTAAAATACTTTGTATAATAAGTGATTGGAATTGAATCCTATGTATAAATTTTAATTTATTTATCCTTCTGCAATTTTTATACTTAGATTTTATTGTGTCTTTTGCTTTTGGAAGTAGTGATTCTATGAATATTTTTATACAAAGTCAGTATCATTCAGTAAAAACATTATTTGAATATCTATCTTGAGCAATATACTTATGCATTTCAGGTTTACTTCTGAATATTTATTACAAAATTTGGTTCCTGTCATCATGGAGCTTTACACAGTAGTGAGGAGGGAAACATAAAATAATATCTCACAATGTCATATTTTTTGTGATAAATACTATCCAACAAATGTATACTATTATAGAAGAGAATGGAAATGAGGATATGGAGAAAAATGAACCCATGTACCCTGTTGGTAAGAATGTAAATTCACACATTCATTATGGAAAACAGTATGGAGGTTACTCACAAAATTTTTAAAAAATAGAAGTTTCTTATGATCCAGCAATTCCACTTCTGAGTATATATCCAAAAGAAATGAAATAAGTATTTCAAAGAGATATACACTCCTATGTTTATTGCAGTATTATTTTCAGTAGTCATACTGTTCTGTATGATCTCATTCATGTGTGGAATCTAAAATAGTCCTACTCACTGAAGCAGAGAATAGAATGGTATTTTCCAAGGTGAGGGTGAGAGGGTGAAATGGGGAAATGTTGATCAAAGGGTACAAGGTTTCAGTTATGCAAGGTGAATAATCTCAGGAGATCTAATGTATAGCAGTATGACTACAGTTAACACTGTTTATATACTTCAAACTTGCTAAGAGGGTAAGTCTTAAGTGTTCTTACTGTATGCACACAAGTAAATGGTAACTATATGAAGCGGTAGATATTTTAATTATCTTGATCATGATGATTATTTTATAATTTTTACATATATCAAAACATCAAGTTTTATACCTTAAATACATATAATTTTTATTTGTCAAGTATACCTCAATAAATAAACTGTAAAAAATAAGAATAAAAAAAATAAAGTAAAGGTATTTGTATAGTTAATTTTTCTATAAACTTTAAATAACAGTTAATTCTAGTGATATTTAACCCATTCCAGCCATGGAATAAAATATAAAATTATTTGGTTCATTTCATAAAATGAGAATATAGCAACATGAAAATATTATGATTAAACCCTAGTCCTAGATCAAATGTAATTTATATGTTTACATATACTATACTATAATGTAATGTAATATAATATAACATAATGTAATCCTATATAATAAAAGGCGAATATGCAAATTGCCCCCTTGAACAGGAGTTCGACTGGGAATTCAACCAGGAGTTTGACCAGGGGGCAGGGCCGGCCTGCCAACGGCCTAGGACAGTGATGGCGAACCTATGACACGCGTGTCAGCACTGACACGCATAGCCATTTCTGATGACACGTGGCCGCTGAGGCGGCCGCATGCTGAGGATGAAACATTTGCTGCTCCTGAGGATGAAACATTTGCGAAATAATGTTTTTTCCTCAAAGTGACACACTACCCGAGTTATGCTCAGTTTTTTGGCGAAGTTTGACACACCAAGCTCAAAAGGTTGCCCATCACTGGCCTAGGCCCTTCCCCTGGCCGGCCCCACCCCTGATCGCCCCCCCCCCCACACCCAATCGGGGTGGGCCTGCCAGGCCCTACCCATGCACAAATTTGTGTACTGGGTCTCTAATTTAATATAGCGTAATACAATATATAATGTCTGAGAACATGATATGTTATGGCAGAGTAGAATTTATTGCAAGATGGTAAAGTTAACTCAATAGCAAGTATACTATCAATACATCCCATTAAGCCATAAAATAAAACCTAAATTCCTTTCTTTAATATGCAGGTAGATTTCTTGGTATCCTGTAAAAATCATTTGCCATAAAATGTCTAAGCAAATTAGAAATTGTAATACAAATCATTTTAAATTTTATTAGTAAGCACCATTTTAGATAATGGAACTCTGAAGTCTTTACCAAGGAAGACTCAATTGTAAGACCATTGTGCATGTTTTCTGTTACAATCAACAAGAGAACACGAAAGAGCCTGGCTGGTGTGGCTCAGTGGTTGAGAGTTGACCTATTAACCAGGAGGTCACAGTTTGATTCCTGGTCAGGGCAAATGCCCGGGTTGTGGGCTCTATCCCCAGTGTTGGACATGCAGGAGACAGCCAATCAATGATTCCTTCTTATCATTGATGTTTCTCTCTCTCCCTCTTCCTTCCTTTCTGAAATCAATAAAAATATATAAAAAAATGTCTTTATAAATATAAAAAATGAAGACTTCAATACTTTTGATGTGAGTTTTTTACTTATAAAAACTAAAAGACTCAAATTCTTTTAAAAATATAGTAAAAGGTCTAGGAAATTTAATGGATACAAAAATAATTTATAACTAGGTCTTTACTAATAGAGGTAATAATAGGATTTAAAAAAAATCTATTTAACACAATAGAAAATTCCATTTAACACAATGTAAGACTGGAATGAACTTAAAAGACAAGTACCTGACTTTTATGAAGAAAGCAATACGATTTTATTGAAGGGCATAAAACAAAACCTGAATGAAGAAAAGGAACATGCCATATTATTTGATAGAAATATATACCTTTACAACAATGTCATTTTCCCCAAAATAATCTTAAAAATTCAATGTGATTCCAATTTGAAATCAATTTTAGAGTTATGCTGTGACCTTAATGCCAATGTGAACGTTTTCCTTTGCTGGTTCTTTTTGTTTAGTTGTCATGAGAAGCTCATGCACAAGCAAGGCATGAGTAGAGAGAAAAAACTATCTGGTGCTGACAAGGTTGGTGAGTGATGGAGAGTGGACCTGACAAAACCCCAAGAGGCAGTAGAAGTTTTCTGAAAATTGGCTCAACTTCTACCATGTGCTGTGGACAGGCCATGGGGAAGGGGCAGACTGGGTTGCCTCTAAAGGCCAAGCTCTTTGTCTCCAGGGTCATCTATATTTAGTTAGTCCAGTAGAGTCTGGTCAGATGTGGTGGAGACATAACTTTGTGATATACATTCAAGTGTTGTTCCCTCTGTGATCTTGTAAGAGGCCTCCAGTCTCTTGTCTGGCACTCTGACCAACTACACTAACCACAAAAAATTGTTTTAAAAGAACAATGTGGGAATTTTCTATATTCTAACACGTGATCTAGTTTAAGATTTCTAACAAACAACACTGCAGATGGAGAAAGTATCCAATCATAATGAAGATATATCAAAGACACATTCAGATAAATACAAGCTGAGAGACCTTCTTGCCAGTAGAACTATAATAAAGACTAGGGGCCCAGTGCATGATTGAATCATGCACATGTAGGGTCCCCTACACGCTTTCGCTTTCGATCATGGGGGAGCTGGGTGCCTGTCCGCTGGTGCACCAGGCCTTTCAGAAGCCTCCGCCCCACTGGAGGCTTCTGAAAGGCCTGGTGCCTGAGCGGACAGGCACCCAGCTCCCCCGCTTTTGATGGTACGTGGTGGGACGTGAGCTCGCTGCCCCAGAGGCCCCTTCTGTGCTGCAGCACAGCCATGGCGCAGACGCTGAGCTTGAGCCACTGCTGGCAATGTGAGCTCAGCATCCTGCCAGCCCAATCGGCCACCCTGGCCACCCCGAGTCCCGCCCCCCCGCGCCTCCTGGCCTATTGCAGGCATAGCGAAGGTACGGTCAATTTGCATATTTGTCTATTATTAAGTAGGATAATTCTTAAGGAAGTTCTTCAGGCTGAAGGAAAACGCCAACTATTGGAATGCACACGCACAGGAAAGAATAAAAACACAGAAATTGTAATTAATTAAAAAAAAACCATCATTTTCCTGCTCTAAATTTATTTTAAAAACAACTGTTTATGTAAGCCAAAATATATGATATGACTGTCCCCAGGAAATAAAACATAATAAAAATGTATAATGAGTAGAGATCAATGAAATAAAAAAAAATTCAATATAAATACAATTAACAAAGTTTTTTTTGTGGAAAAATTGATAAGACCAATAGACTCCTAACATAAATATTTAAGAAAAGGGAGGGAGGGAAAAAGCTGGAAGAGAAAGAGTGTGTAAAAGAGCAATACTAGGAAATAAAAGTATCTCTTAGTACAACTAGAGGCCCAGTGCACGAAATTTGTGCATGGGTAGGGTTCCTAGCAGCTGCCAGCCGGGGCCTTCCTTTGTTCTGAGCCGCTCCCTGGTGGTCAGCACACGTCTTAGTGAACAATTGAACTCCTGGTCGAACACCTGAGGGGACACTTTGCATATTAGGCTTTTATATATATAGATAGATTCTGCAGATCAGAAGAGGGAAGCCCAGTGAGCCTGCAATAAAATAGAAACCAAAGAAGACTATGTTTTGAGAAAGGCCAAGTACTAAGATTTTTGATAAGTTATCAATAATGAAGTGGTCCTTGTATATGGCAAAACAGAGCTTGTTTGGGTCCTGAAAAATGACCTTTTAGTAGAGTAAGCAGAGAAATGCCAGACTGTAGTTAGTTGAATAGTTGTATGGGTGATAGTTTGAAAAAAATTTATATGTAAGTAGCTCATTCATGAAGCTTGGGTTGGAGTAGAAGAGAAGCATACGGTCTACCTGGAAAGGGATATACTGACAGTTTGCATTATTTTATGTTTTGTTTTGAAAGCTAAATATGTTTTCACATCTTCAAGGAAACTGGCCTGCAGAAAAATGGAGTATTATTTCCCCTGCTCTATAAAACATATATGGAGATATATAAAATTACATCAGTTGTCTTGATCATCTGAAAACCTTACTGCAAAGAACCAATAATCTTGGTTAAATGTAAAATATAATGTCATTTTGTTTGTTTATGCTCATCCTTCTTTCAGTAATAAGAGGACTCTTAAGGACTTACAATTGTAGCTTATTAATAATAGCATTCACATTGGGACTGACAGCCAATTAGTCAATGATCTGTTAGATTAAGAAAAACTACAATTTACATGTTGTAAACAAAATGAAAAGGGGGGAAAATACCATGAGTTAAGAGATAAAAAAGCTTAAAAATCTTGTAAGTAACTGACCTTTGTTTCAGATGAATGCATGTATGTACATGCAGATATAGTTAAGAGTGGTTAATGTATCTTGAAATCAATTGATAAAATGGCCAAAAATATATAATTACGTTGTTTTGTTAGTAGGCAATCATTGTCAGTTTTAGTGCTATGCCACTGTATCATGCCTTAGGCAAATACTCTCCATGTTCATGAATATTGGAGAGAGCAAGTCATAAATCTGTAAACTAAACATAAGCATCTTTCAAGCTGTCTGGCCTCTTGCAGTGTTTGCAAAGCTTAACATATATTTTAATCTGTGCACTGCTGTTTTTATTTGCTGCCTTCCATCTTTCTGTCCATCTTCCTGACTCCTGTCTTTCCATCGATCCATCATTTTTTCCAATTAAGGGCAAGCTAGATGACAGACATGACAGGCACTCACTGTCCAATGCCACAGATTCTAAGTAGAAGTAATTACTGTGTGTGAAACTGAAGCAGCGCGCCAATGGTACTGCCACAGGTCCCTGCGAAGGTAGCTTATTCGTCTGAGTAATAGGCATGGGGATGAAGTGAAGAGTGGGGAATACGGAAAGAAATCTAAGAAATGATTATTTGAGAGAATCCTTTTTATTTTTACTGCTGAAAGTAAATGTGTGTTTCTCTGAATTTATAATTGAGGAAATCGTTTAATAATGGACACTGGTACACTATGAACACTGCAGCCCTAGAGGGGGATTTTTTGAGAAAATGCTACAGGACTTATGTGCACAAATATCCTTGATTTTATCTTGTTATAGGACTTGACATTAGAAATAAAGAAATAATACCTTTCAGCTGAGCCATGATAATATCTATTTATTCAGCCATAGGCAATAAGTGAATTGTGTATAAAATATTAGACAGGCATGTCCATATAATTTGTATGTATCACCACATATGATTTATATTATATTTAGAAAGCTCAGAAGGTATTTTTTTCCTCTTTGTATCTGTTATAGAAGACTAGAGGCCCGTTGCATGATATTTGTGCAAGAATAGGCCTTCCTTCCCCTGGCTTCACTCCCGGCTGTCTGGGAGCCTGCAAGTCCTTGCTCCCAGCCAGAGCACCACTCCTGTAGCTCCCTCCGCTGTGCCCCCACCCTCTTATAGCAGGCATCCCGCCCCTCCTGGCTGCTCCGTGCCTGCATATGCAAATTAACCCTCCATCTTTGTTGGGTTAATATGCATACTCATTCCTGATTGGCTATGGGCGTAGCGGAGGTATGGTCAATTTACATGTTTGTTTATTATTAGGTAAGATTATTAAACCAAGGTGTTTATCTATAGCTCTTAAAAATGAAAGCAATGAGATTCAAAACAAAAATATATCCTGATTGTAGTGAACAACATAATCATATCAGAGTAGAATGTGAGCAACTATTTTACTTGTCCTGCTGTGATATAATTTCTAATGTATTTTTGTAAAGAAGGCTGGAGATGCCACTTTTTACAATGATATAATAGCTGTCGTAATGCCAAGAGTGTTGTCTTTAATAGAGTTCAGCAAATTAAGGGGCCTGGGATTTCCTTGGGGAAATGACTGGTTGTGTTTTGGGCAGGAAATGTACAAGGTGAATCTAACACATACAGAAAAAAATTGGCTACTCAAAACTAACAAGGTCATGTCAAAAAGTCCCAAGAATCAGTTTAAATAGAAGCGTATAGGCCAATGATAAGATAGTTGAAAATTAAAACAAACAAAAACACACTATATTGTTGATTAAAACTCTTTAAATGTAGACAATGAGTTCATGAAGACACTCATAGAAAGAAGAAAAAAGTAGCATCAAAATGATAAAATCATTAGAGTTTGGTAAAGCATCAACTCATTATTCTGAAAATAAATAATGTTAAATAAATATACAGATTACTATCTTTCTGGTAGAAACTGCATTTTAGGATAAATAGCTTTGAGGGTCACTGTTCTTAAAAATGGATTTTACATCATAAATGAAGAATAAATGATCAAATTTAAATAACTTATTTTTTGCAATCTATGTTGAAATAACTTATGTAGGCAATAATCAAGTAAATATTTTAGACTTTATAGGCTATATGGAATTTGTTGCAACTACACAACTCTTCTGTTGTAGTATAAAAGCAGCCATGAAAAATACATAAATGAATGGGCATGGATGATTCCAATAAAACTTTATTTATAGAAACAGTCACTGGCCAGCCTTGTGTAGTTTGCTGACTGTAATCTTTACCATGTAGTGCGTTTGATTTTCAAGAGCTTGAGCTTTCTTTGGGCACTCAGTGGGAGGCTAATGGCTAGACTATATTTAACATAGGCCAGCCTATTAATTATACTGGCAAGAACATCTCAATAATGGTAGCAGTTCTGATTAGTGTTAAAAATCATCCAGTTCTATTTCTTTTCCATTATTTTTAATTAAGCATTGTCATGTGACTTGTTATAGCTAATGCAATGTGAACAGAAATACCGTATTTTCCGGTGTATAAGACGACTTTTTAACCCAAGGAAAATCTTCTATACGCCCAGTCGTCTTATACGCCGGAAAATATGGTATATGGATTTTGAGCTGGAGATTTTGAAATTCAGATGCAACTTTTCCTTCTCTCTACTGTAACGGTTGTGGAAATATGTTAAGACTGAGCCTCTCTCACCCTAGATTCCTGAGTTATAAACAGGAAGTACCTGCAATACATTAATAAAAATGTTTCATTGGTTAGAAATGAATTTAGGTTGTATTATACCAAGTAGATCCTGTGATTATAAATTGTCATAGCATAATTTAATCCAGCCTGCTTGATATTATATTAATAATTGTGTAATTTAAAAATTTGAGTTAATTATAAATCATAATTTGCCAATATCTGAAGCAATAATTAAAGGAGTTCTTTATTAAAGGGCATGGATAAGCTTGCATCTGCATAGGTTTAGTGATAAAGCATTTTGGAAATCTAAGTCTTTCTGAAGCAGACATAAGCAATATGACACTGACTTCGTTGGCTCAGAAAGCCCAAACTTGATGTTTACTTGGAGTACCATAAAACTATATTTATGCAATTTCTGTAATTTCTATTTAAATTCTGATCATATAGCATGAAAATTATGTATTACAATGCATATATTATACTACTGACTTTAATACTGAGGCACATGAAAATAAAATTATTTTCTTAAATACATGTAAGAAAAATGAATAATTTTCCTTCCCTCTGCCTATTGAGAAAGATCATCCCTTTTAAAAACCATAGTGTTTTTTATTATAGCTCTATTTAACTTTATTCAGATATAACAACTCCAAACTAATATACAAATCTAAAAACTTAACATAAATTCTTAAAATATTAGGATCAAAGCATAAATTGTGTTGTGTATATTGCTAATTTATGCAGTTCATTTCATTATTATGTATACTTGACTTTATAGTATTTAACTTATAAACCATTATAATTAACATTAAAATATATATAAAATCCAAATCTACTATTGAATATCCACAGCATACTAGCTGAATCTCTGAATTTTATGTATCTGATCAGTCTGTGAAACATAGCATTTGTCATCTTAGATTATGGGCAAAAAATGCTGAGAGTATCTTATTACATATTCTTTTCTACAGGTATAGATGAATAATAATGATAAGCTGTAAATCCAAAACCTATGTTTAATGGTCGATTAGAGTAGTTTGAACATTGGGAGTGAAACATTTATTGATAAAAAATTTCTGACTCATGTTGTGTTGGGGAATGAATGACAGAGGGAAGGGACTCCTGACAATCAATACACACCAGGGAAAACAAACAGTGAATATCTTTGCAACCTTTGTCAACTCCTATTTGCTTTACATTTGCCATTGGTTTTAGTGAGCAGAGCCTGGGTTCTCACAAATCTCCACAGGGTTCTTCCACTTTGCTCTGCTCTGCATTTCTGCTGCTAACACATCTGCTTGAAATGTCAGCTATAATAAGTGTACATTTTTATTCTTAAGGAGATCTGCAAGTTGAGTGCAGGCAGCACCAAAGCAAATACCCAACACAGTTTTAATACATTTTTCAAATCCCATTTTAGCAATATTTGTTCCTGAGATCTATGTATGTGAAGTCTTAAAAAAAGTCTTAAACATCTGCTTGAGACACTGATATGTTTTACTGACTCCAAGGATAACAGATGTGATAATCCAGGGTGAGTCATTCAGTGTCAGTTTAGTCAAAGGCTGGGAATATCAATGATGTTATGCTTTAATTCAAGTAAATATATTATCTGAGTTTTTTCTCTCTTAACAAAGTATGCATTTATTAATTTTTTACAGTGCTTGTGTATAGTTTATTTTTGGTTTTATTTTTCAGCCTCCACTTATTCCCAAAGTTACTTAGGTCAATGCCTTTCCTCCCCAACCTCTTACATTGTGGGATTCTCTTGACCTTCTAAATGATCTTTTAAAATTTTGCATATATTAAGGTTCACTCTTCATGCTATAAATCTCTATGGGTTTTAACAAATGCATAGTATCATGCATTCACCACAACAGTATCAGTGTAGCTTCACTGCCCTAAAAAAATTCCCTGTTCTTCACTATGTAACATTTCTTCTGTCCCCAAATACCTGGTAACCACTGATTTTTAAAAATTATCTCTGTAGTTATTTTTCTTTATTATTGAAAGTATAACATATGCCCCCTTTTTCCCCCCACTGACCCCTTCTAGTCTGCCCCCTCCTCCCTCCTCAGGCCCTCACCACCCTATTGTCTGTGTCAATGGGTTATGCATATATGCATACAAGTTCTTTGGTTGATCTTTTCCTACCCACTTACCCACCTACCTCTGCCTTCCCTGTGAGGTTCCACAGTCTGTTCCAGACTTCTATATCTCTGGATC
Organism: Ia io; assembly: GCA_025583905.1. Classification (NCBI taxonomy): domain Eukaryota; kingdom Metazoa; phylum Chordata; class Mammalia; order Chiroptera; family Vespertilionidae; genus Ia; species Ia io. The sequence continues at coordinate 24,076,861 of JAJQQW010000010.1, read as the reverse complement.
TATTTTGTTCATCAGTTTATTTTGTTCATTAGAGTCCACATATGTGTTAGATATTTGTCTTTCTCTGACTGGCTTATTTTCCTTAGCATTATCTCTCCACTTTTGCCCTTTCAGAATGCCATAGAACTTTTCATTATTTATTTTCAGACTGGCTTTTTCCCCTTAGCAATGTGTATTTATAATTCATCCCTATCTTTTTGTGACTTGAAGTCTCATTTCTTTTTATCACTGAATAACATCCCATTGTTGGGGTGTGCCACTGCTGTTTATCCACACCTATTGAAGGAGATACTGCTTGCTTCTGTTTTTTGACAATTATAAGTAAAGCTGCTACAAACATTTGCATCATCTTTGATTTACTGTAGTTTGAAAAGAATATGCTTACATGTAGTTTTTTGGCATTTATTCTTCTAGTGTTCTTTGAGCTCCCTGGATCTGTGAATTCCTAACCCAACCCACCGTTCTTTTGACATTGTCTCCGTAAATGCTGACTCTGACTAATATGTAGTTTGTAGATAAACAGCATGCTTGTGTAAGAATCCTAGGATCTAACTTCAGGAGATACAGACTCTGACCTTCAGTCATCTCAGCTCTGGGAGATTTGCTGACCTTCAACTGTAACAGCAGGATGACACACACCAGTCCATTGATTATTGAATGTTTAGTCAGCTTTGAATATTTGGTTGTCGTGTATAATTCTTCCTATACATTTTTGGATTCCCTATGTTATAATTTTGATTTGGAATTTTGCACCTATTTATAAGAGATACTGATCTGTAGCTTTCTTGTGTCCTTATCTGGTTTTGGTATTGGTCTCATAGAATGCGTAAGGAAGTGTTCCCTCTGCTTCTATTTTCTGGAGATTAAAGAGTTTTGGGATCAGCTTTCTTAAATATTTGGTAGAGGTGACCAGTGAAAAAAATCTGGGCCTAGTTTTTTCTCTTCAGATATAAATTTCTGTAATAGATATGGGCCTATTCAGATGATCTATTTCTTCTTATGTGAGTTTTGGCTGGTTGTGTCTTTCAGGTACTAGTCCAATTCTTTCAAATTTGTGATCAAATATTTTTACATAATATTCTGTTACCTTCTTAAATGATGGTCCTTCCTTCATTTGCAATATTGGTAACTTATGTCTTTTTTATATTTTTCTTATTAACCTGGCTAGAAGTTTATCAATTATATTATTATTTCAAAGAACCACCAATTGGATTTTATTGACTTTCTCATTTTCTCTATTGATTTTTCTCTATTTCTTATTTTACATTTTATTGATTTCTGCTTTAAGCTATTTCTTTCCTTCTTTATTTAGGTTTATATTGCTCTTTTTTTTTACATACTATCCTAGGTGAAAGCTTACGTTTTTGGTTTTAGATCTTGATTCCTTTATAATATGTGCATTGAATGCTATAAATTCCCTTCTAAGCACTGTTTTCATGGCATCCCACAGATTTTGATAATTTGTATTTTTATTTTCATTAAGTTTAGATTATTTTTAAATATCTCTTGGCATTTCCTCTTTGACCCATTTGTTATTTACAGGCGTGTTGTTTAATCTCAGAATACTTGGGTGTTTTGCATCTGCTTTCTGTTATTGGTCTCTAGTTCCATTTTGTTTTCAGAGCATACTTTGGATGATTTCACTTATTTTAAATGTATTGATGTGTGTTTCATGCCCCTGAATGTGACCTTTCTTGGTGCAAGTTCCATATGAAATAGAGAAGAAAGTATGTTTTTCTTTTGTTGGATAAGTATTCTATAAGAGTAAATTAGATCCAGTTGATTGATGATGCTTCAGTTCAACTACTTCCTTACAGATTTTCTGTCAGCAAGACCTGTCAGTTGCTGATAGAGGTCTGTTGAAGTCTCCAACTATAATAATAGAGTTATTTATTTCATCTTGTCATCCTATCAGTTTTTGCCACACATATTTTGGTGCTTCGCTGTTAGGCATGTCCATATTAAGGATCGTTAAGTCTTCTTGGAAAATTGACCTCTTTTTCATTATGTACTAAACCTCTTTATTTCTGATAATTTTTTAAAATATATTTTATTGATTTTTTTTTTTTTTTTTTTTTACAGAGAGGAAGGGAGAGGGATAGAGAGTTAGAAACATCAATGAGAGAGAAACATCGATCAGCTGCCTCCTGCATACTCCCTACTGGGTATGTGCCCACAACCAAGGTACATGCACTTGATCTGAATCAAACCTGGGACCCTTCAGTCCACAGGCCGATGCTCTATCCACTGAGCCAAACTGGTTAGGGCTATTTCTGATCAATTTTTTACCCCAAATCTAAACAGTCTTTCTGTGGGGTTCCCCATGTTTTTATCTTCTCAGCATGGATTGTTACCAACAGTTTTCCTTTAATGTAGTTTTTTGTCTTTCTGAAAAAGCATATTTGTGGTATGTGTAGTGATGCCTGGGGATTTAAACTGTCATGGTTTGATCTTCTCCTTTCCCTGTGTGTTTCCCTGGGTCTTCTCTACATGGATCTGAAACCTGGAACTGTAGGTTCTGGATACTTTTGAGGGCAAGCATTTGTTATTTCTAGGTCCCATGACCTGTACAGTCCTTTACTGTTCACATATCTCTTCTCATGTATCACTGGGCAGAAGTGGGACCAGCATGGTTCTGACAGTGTGGAGTGGTTTGGCCACACCACTCACCCTCACAGGTTCTTGCGGGATTTCCTGCGATGTAGAGTTAGTGAATATGTCATCTGGGAACTATTTATTTTGCTATCTCTTTTGGTCTGTTTGTTTTTTATAAGAAGGTTTGGTAATTTTTAAGAAATTGCTATAGACTTGATCCTGTTGTTAGTGGCTCAGAAAAAATTGTTGATCTTTATTTATAATATTGTTATTTATTCTTCTAGAAAATTAAATTTATTATGGCTTTATATGGAATGTAGATAAACCCCTGGGTATATATCATATATTGATAAATCATATAACATTTTAGTTATGAATTCTGTATTATGTATTATATGCTCTGCATTGTTCACTATACAATATATTTCACACAACCTATATTAAATAGTTTAAGTCTGATTAATAATTTCCAGTAACATTTATACCATTCCTTGTGGACTTTTTGATAATAAAATATATTTGATTTATTTACTCTCTCCCTCATTAGAACATAAGCCACTTGAGAATTGAATTTACATCTTATTACCCTTTATAAGACATGACTAAAAAATACTAGATACGTATTATCAATTAAAATATAATTTATAAAGTGTTATAGTTCAAACTTAAAGCATTTTATTACTTAAACATTGGTATTTTAAACTTCCAACTTAACACTCAAGAATATATCCACAAAAATAAAAAAATCACTTTCTGGAAAAATAAGCAGTAAAAAGAAATTATTGGACATGCCATTGAAATCATATTGCAGAAAAATATTTACTAGTAAATTTCAAACATAAAGTTCCATAGTTATAACAATATTGCATATGTGTTTGTAATATCATAATCATTGCTATATATAAGACTAAGTTTTCTAAAGAACTTCTAAAATAGTATATGAGGCCAGAGGTGTTGTTCAGTAATTTAACATGGATCCATGAACCAGAGGTCAGGGTTCAATTTCTGGTCAAGGCATGTTCCTGGTTTGTGGGCTCTATCTCCAGTGGGGATGTGTTCAAGAGGCAGCCTATCAATGATTCTCTCTCATCATTAATGTTTCTATCTCTCTCTCCATTCTTCTCTCTGAAATCAATAAAAACATATTTAAAAAAATAAAATAGTATATGAGATCAAAATATCTAACCTTTTATGAAGTAATTTTTGCACACTTGCTTGCTAAGATACAGTAGCAGAGCAAGTTTGACACTCATTGTTCTCTACAAAATTTCACTTTAAATACATTTTTGGGGTGGTGGAAAATTCATATTTTATTATTGAAATATTTCTTTCCTGCATATCATCCTACACCCAATAAAATTATTATAAAATATTACCAGAACCTTCCTTAATGAAGTATAGGTTTGGAAGATGATATTTTGGAAGAAAAAGCATCTTGTATCTTACACAGTTCTTTTCTTTCTTCTTATCTATTACTTATGTTCTCTTTTTCTAATGTAGAAATAAATGTATAGTAAATCGGTCCCTTAAATCCTACAGTCTATATTAAATTATTTCCCTGTGGAAAACTATACTTATGTCAACAATTTTTGTATGTTTCTTCACATCTTTGAAAGGGTATATCAGATTTGACTTTTCAGTTTTATAGTTCCTCACCATTCTCTAGCTACCTTTTCCCAAGTATCACCCACATTATTCTAATATTGAATGTTTGCTAGAAACATTTACAAATAGTAGTATCTTGAAAGTGTTCAAAAATGTACAAGTATTTTTGAAATTTATAGACTAAAAGATCTGTAGACAAGTCTTTCCCATTCTTGGAGACAAACCCTAGCACTTGTTCAACCATTTACTTGACTTTCACTGCCCATTTCACATAAACGATCAATTTATCTTTCTCTGTGCAGTCTGTGAACAGGACTGCATTGCCAATTGATAGGTAGCACGGATTTCCCTGGTTAGCTGCCTCTTTGCTCTTTTTCCTGTGCTGTCACCAGAGAGGAATGACTCTAAGCCCTGGTAAAGAAAACACTTTCTGAAAAATAGTGCCATCCAGGTAGAAAGAACATAATACATATCCACATGCAAACCTCCATTCGACTTTGTTCTTCCTAATAGGACTTGTGCTTTGTCTGACCACACAACCATTCCAATATGCACAAAAATTACTGAAAAAGAAAGAACTTTACAAGAGCCAAAATAATAATAGCCATTGGCTTCTGTATGTTATGCCGAAATGTCCAAGTAATATCAAAACAAATCCTAATAAAAGAAGAGCAACATTACCTATAAAAGAGCCAGCAAGCCAAATAGAGACATCAACTTGAAAGAAAAGGCCTAGGGCCTATTTTGTTCAAAGCTTGCCTTTAAGGGAGTTTCTCTCTGTCTCTCTTATTTTCATTTCTTTCTCACACAGAGGTTTATCTTCCTATGAATTAGCACAGTGCTTCCTCTCCTAGTAGATTTTTATTTAGTATATCATTATAAGTGCTCAATAAGATATATTCCTACTTAAGACATTAAGAATGGTGAATTTACAAATAGGGCAGTTGGGCATTAGTTCTCCAAACAGTTCCACCTAGAAAAAGTCAGTAAGGATATCTTTGGTAATGGAAATGTCAGAGGTTCTTGCTATTCAGCATTGTTGTTGAAGTGGTCTTTTTGGTAGAGGCCCATGGTTTGTGTTTCACACAAGTGTCTTACTTTTATACCTCAATCTACACGAGAGAAATATTATATATGTGTCTAGGAATTATTTTCCATTGATAGTATTAAAAATGCAGGTGATTTAAGGTGATCACTTTATGCTTCATGTATGTAAATAGAGCATCTGCAATGTAGTCTTCTGATAATGTGTCCTCTTTTCCTGTACCTAACACTATCATAACATAAATATGTTATATATTAGGCAATGGATTACTTGGTCTTATAGAGTTTGTTTTGCTTTGTTGAGTTTTAAGAAATTATAAAATGCTGTGAGACAAATGTGGATTTCTTGTTTGCCATTAAGAGTTGATGGTAATTGACAAAACAATGTTTATATTATAAACTAGAGGCCCAGTGCATGAAATTCATGCACTGGTAAGGTCCCTAGCAGCCGCAGGTCACAGGCCAGGTACTCCCTCCCTTCTCCCGGCCAGCCCTGCCCCCTGGTCGAACTCCTGGACAACTCCTGGTCTAGGGGACAATTTGCATAATACGCTTTTATTATATAGGACTAGAGGCCCGATGCACAAAAATTTGTGCAAGAGTAGGCCTTCCTTCCCCTGGCTGCTGGCACTAGCTTCCCTCCAGCACCAGGGTCCCAGGCTTCCCTCCTCTGGCTGCCGGCAGGCACCCTGGACCCAGGCTGCTTCCCTCCTCTGCCCACCTACAGGCACCTGGGACCTGGGCTGGCTTCCCTCTGGCCCTGGCTTCATCAGGAAGGACATCCAGAATGACATCCGGAAGATATCCAGTCTAATTAGCATACTGGTATTACCCTTTTATTATTATAGATGATCTTGAAAATGATAAACAACTTGATAAAGTTTATATTTACAAATTCAGTGTAATCAACTCTTGTGTTAATAAATACCACTATCGATTAGCCAACAAATATGATAAAATGGCCTTATAAAATTCCATATTAATTATTCCTCTTGTAAGTCACTTGTGTGGTATTCATTTGATGGATTCAGATGTTTACTTATATGATTTTTTAGTCATAACTTTATTAAAAACATTATGAGCAGAATAATAAAAGTCACCCAGAATCTATATTCACAAATTTATATTTCAAGTAACGTTGTGTTACTGGGGGGGAAATCTATATAGACTGTCTTTTGATCCAAGAATCTTACTGTTATGTTTTAAAATGAGGTCTAATAATAATCTCATCATTTTACCCCAGTAGACAAAGTAACTTACACATATGTTTATGTTAAATGAATCTACATTTGGGTGAAATTAATAATCAATCTGGAGTTTAAATTCTAACCATTCCCTCAATTAACATATTTATTACCATAAATCTGAGTCCCACTGCCACAGTATAAATCTATACATCCTTGATAGGCATTTTGTATTTATATTCGTGCACTGGTAGGGTCCCTAGAGGCTGCTGGTTGCCAGCCAGGTACTTCCTCCCTTCCCCCTGGCTGTCTGCCCCGGTTCCCCCCATCGCTACTGCTAGTTGCCACCTGTGTGGTGATTGCCCCTCCACCGCCTGGCTCCATTGCCCCTCCACCACCTGATTGCCCCTCCACCGCCTGCCCCTCCACTGCCCCCAGCCCCCCCCCCCCCCCGCCACTGCTGGTTGTCCTGTGATCAGATCAGCAGGGCATCGGGCCCCTGCCCGGCTCCCTCAGCACCTGGAAGCCCGGAGTTGGGGGGTTATTGAGTTGACAGGGCAATGGGCCCCTGCCCGGCAACCAGTGGCTCATACCTGCCTTGGCCTGGCATTTCCCACTCACCTGCTCCACCATCCCGCCCTGGTCCCCCTCTCATCAGGATCCATTGGGGCCTGCAGTGCCTCCACTGCCACCCGCTGCCAGCACCACATCGCCAACGCCCGCCATGTTCTGTGCTATCCCCTGGTGGTCAGCACATATCATAGCAAGTGGTCGAATCCCGGTCTAGGGGACAATTTGCATATTAGGCTTTTATTATATAGGGTGCTTCTTAAAAATATTGAAAGCGGCTACACATAAGACAAGTAAAAGTATCCAATAATCCAGGAATATTCTTAGAGCAATGTAGCACAGTCGCTCCAGTACTTGAGTCAGTCTGCAGGATTTAATTTTGGTTTTGGCCATTATTAGGTATGTCATCTTGGAAAAGTTACATGACTTCTTAGAATATTAGCTTCCTCATCTATACAACAGGTAAATTCAGTACTTAATTCCCAGATTATAATTAAGGTTACATATGACAGAATTCACAGATTATTAGAACAAATCTTAGGTGCATAGAAAACACATAATAAGTGGTAGTCAATTTGTGAGCTAGTTCCAGGCACTTATCTATCCTTCTAGGATCAAGGCAATCACCAAACAGCACTAAAAGCTCTGTTACTTTCTAAAAAATATGTATATTTTTGTTGACTTCAGAGAGGAAAGGAGAGAGCGAGAGATAGAAACATCAATGATGAGAGAGAATCATTGATCGGCTGCCTCCTGCATGCCCCACACTGGGGATTGAGCCCACAACCAGAGCATGTGCCCTGACTGGGAATCAAACTGTGACCTCCCTGTTCATAGGCCGATGCTTAACCACTGAACCATGCTGGCTGGGCAGCTCTGTTACTTTTTAGAGCTCTAACAAACATTGAGATTAGCTGAAGAGATACTATTACAATCTCTTGTCTTCCCATTTGGCATTGTTTCTTTGGCCCAGGAAAGTTAATTCTTTCCTTATGTGCACCTAACATACCTTGTTTGCCTTTTGAAAATTTATGCTGCTATTAAACATCAAAAATTGTGTCTCATGGAAGTGCCTTTCTGGGAGGGTGTGCTGTTACTGTTGAATTATCTGTTTGTGCTATCATTAGGTGCAAAAGCTTTGAAGTAAGACCTCAAGCCAAAATCCTCACAGATGTTGCATGGAAATAAACTTCAAAAAGGATGCACAATGCTCATTCATAGACAGGTAAACATCTGTGAGAGAGAGAAGAAAGCATGAGAGGCAAAAACTCACTTAAGGCTTAGCTTTGAACAAAACAGGCCCTAGGCCTTTTCTTTCAAATTGATGTCTCTATTTATACAGCTTCCTGCCTCTCTACCAGATAATGACTGCAGTCTCACTTTCTGAACTAATTTACATTGATCTCTTCCTTACCTCCCTACAGTTTATTTTAAAGTGAGGTTTGTTTTCCCTAATGAGAATCAGCTGTGAGCAGGGGTGACCAAAAGGAAATAAATCTTCTTTAGGAAGCTATGCCTCTGCTCAGGCTGATATGTGGGGAAGAGAAGAGGCCAGTAATGCATAGAGGACCTGAAGCTTAAAATTGGAGATCCTGTAAATGCAATGTCTTTAGACTCACTATCTCTTTTTTACTAGAAGTGATTGTATTCCAGATGCTAAGGCTGTGAAATGATAAACAATGTTGTAAAAAAATGACCATTTTTGAGAATTGTTGGGCGATGGATTAAGGTCTTTATCCATAATAATAAAAGTGTAATATGCTAATTAGACCGAACATCCTTCCGGATGTCCCTCTGGACAACCTTCTGGACAAAGCTGGGGCTGTGAGGGAGGCCCGGGCCCTGGGTGCCAGAGTGAAGCCAGTGCCAGCAACCTGGGGAAGGAAGGCCTATGCTGGCATGAATTTCGTGCATTGGGCCTCTAGTTTTTAATAAGTGTACAATATTTAGATCAAGTTTTACTTTAATAATTTTTTGTTTTATCAACTGATGCCTTTAGAAGTACTGATGCCATCCTAAAATGAAGAACAAGCAAACAAAACTACAAATTAGAAAGGGTCAGTCTGTCAGGATTATAGCTGATCTCTCAAAGCCTAAAGCTTACTCAAAATCCCCAAATAATTTATCAAACAATGTTACCACTGGAGATAAACAGCCCAGTTCCTTTTGAGTTTTCAAGTCTCTTGTCTTCTTCTTATTAGTTTATCATATGATTTATTTTTCAAAAACAAGGATCTATCAGATTTGTGCCACTAAAGCTCTTCACCAGTTTAATCTTCATTTATGCTTGAAGGCAGAGCAGCCTGCGCGATGCTCAGCTTTATGAAATGTAAATTCTTTGCTCTTCCTGTACAAGCCAAGCTTCCCTCACCTCCAAGTGTTCTGGAACTGATCGATGGCAAGCCTGCCTCCAAAAGTTTTTTCTCTTCTCATCCTCAGTGAGAATATATCAATAAATAGGGAGAGATGATGACGCTACTGAGGCCTGAGAGCACAACCTCTCATTTCAGCAGCTCAGCTGCTGTTACTCCTGGCTCAGCGGTTCCATTTTCGTTCTCAATGGAATGCGTGGGGATTGCTTTGACAGCTAGCCCCAAAGGCAAAAGGCAGAAAATGTCTTGCTTTTTAAGCCTGCTTTTACTGGCTCACCAGTTCAGCACAGTAGCAGCTCTAATGATAACTGGGGAGCTGGTAAAAGATTTCAAATAGCGCTGTCCTGAGTTAAAGGAAAACAAACTTATTAAGACTATATCTTACTCTGAAGATAAAAGAAACTATCATATTCTTCTGGTTAACACTAATTATCTTTATATTGCTATTATTACTACTATTATTATTATTGTATTCTTTTTTCTTAAAAGCTTACGAGTTTTGAGTCAGAACCATGTGGGTGAAAAAACCTGATTTTATCACTTATGAGCATTATGTCTGGGAAGATTAGAATAACCCTATAACCTCCTTGAAATGTATCTTGTCTCTTTATTAGTTTGAACTCAGCTATAAGTCACTTGAGGTAATCATATGCTGGTTAAGTTTTTGTGATGCTTAAATAACATAATATATGTTCATGTTTGGCATTCTGGCAGACACTAAAGTAATTAAATAACTCAGCATGGATTGTTTTTGTCTTTTAATGAAACTCTTAAAACTCTTCTCTCGGCTAGGTTAAATACATCTATCTCAAGAACAGGGGGCTCCCTGATTTCTTACTTTATCCTTATAGCTTTTGGTGTCTTTTATTGGCCATAATGAATCGAATCATGGCCCCACAAAAATATGTCCCCTAATATCCAGAACCTTAAAATATGATCTTTACAGCAAAATATGTGATTAAGTTTACATTCAAAAGGAAAAACTCACCCTGGATTATCCAGGTGGGTCCTAAGTGCAATCATGTTTGTCTTTATGACAGAGAAACTGTTTTCAGACAGACAGAATTGGAGAGACACAAGCAGACAAGATGAGTAGGCTGAGAACGCAGAGAGATTGGGGCAACACATCCACAAACCAGGGGACACTTGGAGTCACCGGAAGCTGGACATGGCAGAAACAGACACTCTGCTATAGCTTTTGGAAGGAGTGCAGTAGCCCTGCCCACACCTTGATTTAAGACTTTGGGTCTCTTTAACTATGAGATAATAAATTTCTATAGATTTAAGTCACCTAGTTTGTGATAATTTTTTTAGCAACTACAGGAGGCTAATACATTGCCATTTTATCACTTTGAGCATTCAATTTGTATTTTGGCAATCTTATCAGTAGACTGTTAGGGTGTTGATAGTAGAAACCACATTTTCTCTTTGTGTTGGACTTAGTACCTAGTATGATTCCTTACACAGAGCGGGGACTAGAAGAAAATTCCCAAGTGGATTAATGAATACCACTACCAGTGAGAGAATTATTCTGGACAAAACCGCTAAATACAATGATTTGGAATACTTTAGTGAAAAGTCAGCAAGAGTGACACGTTATCTAAAGACATAACTTTCGGGGAAAGGGTAAAAGGGAACATGCATTTTTGCACTGAAAATTTTAAAAAGTGACATAGTAAATAACTGTGATTGACAAATCCACAAGGTGAACTGACACTCTGACAGGGATGCTAACAGGATTTGTGTATATTATGTTGCCTGTGCTTCTGGTTTCCAGTTAAAATTGTAAGGCGCTTCTAAGTTGTCCCTCCCTTTCTTACAAGGAAAAGAAAAAAAAGAGATGAATAAACTGAAAGCCAATAACTCTCCTCAGAGTTCACAGAGATTTAAAGCCACAAGTTAAACCACCGCCCCTAAAGCCGGAGAGATGGGTGAGTACAGACTGTCACATTTTTGTTGGAAGGACACGCCCAGAAGCAGAACTGAAACCCATCATTGGTCAAAGTGGGAACACCAACTGTAATGGACAAGTTGCTGGAGGTTCAGTGCGTACTAACTTGAGAGTTAAAATATCCATGTGGCCCCAGTCTGCCATGAGTTTACTTCCAGGAGCCCCACCAGGTTCTCACTGTGAGAATTAGAGACACATCCTCCTCTACTTCTGGAAGAGGGAGGGTTGGGAAAAGCAGTTTTTTTTGAAATGTATCTCTGTTCTCCTTAATGAGGCCTGTCCTCAAGGTAAATTGTTTCATCAAAGCCCAACTGTTTTGAATTGATGTAAGCCTAAGCTGCCTGGCAGAGGGGAAATGCTCAAATCCAGTCCTCCAGCTCTTTGAAAGAGAAGAAAATGGTAGATGATGTATTTGAATACATGTTTAGGAAATAGAAGTGTAATGAAAGAATAGTAATTGTTTTAGCTGGTCAGGGGAGCTACCACGCAAAGAGACTGCTTAGGGGCATCCTGGCCATTCCCAAGTCAATTTGATACATGATTCAAGAAAGATTCAACACTGAGACCCAACATATTACCAATGGATGGGCTCTAGACAAATGAATCAAAAACAGGAAAGCATGAAGATCAAGAAACAAAGGATGCATCATAGTGGAGGAAGTCCTAGGTTGAAGATGAATGAGAGTCCAAGGAAGAAGACTGTGCAGCAAGACTGGAGAGCAGCCCATCCACATAGGAATATAGGAAACATCTACAAGAAAAATTAGAGCTAGGAGAAAGCCTAATTCTAGTGAAAGAATAAAGAATTTTCTTAAAGCTATCTGCTTTATCTCAACTCCCCAAGGTCTCTCTCCCAGTAATGGGACCAAGGCCATTAAAGCTGTGTGTCTTATCACAACTCCTCAAAGTCTCCCTCCCGGGGATGAGAACCAGACCATTAAAGTTGTCCCAGGAAACAGCCCCGGGCAAAGAGCAAAGAGCAAACAGTGCTCTAACAATTAGAGAGAGACAGGATACAAGATTACCAGGTGGGATTGTTGACTAAACTTAAGCCCTGTCATGAAGCATCTTATTAACGAGCCCAGTTCACCTTTGGAATTTCTTGGCGGCTTTGTCCCCCTCTTCCTCCCTCCCGTGTGTGACCCCTCCCAACATATAGTTTTTGCCTTTATAAGCTTGTAAGAATCTCTGCGGGGGGCTCGACTCCTCTGCTCCTGCGTGAGTTACGAGTTGAGCCCCAGCGCGCTGGAATAAAGCCTCTTGCTGTTTGCATCAAGTGACGCCTCCTGCGGTTGATTGGGGTTGCCGTCGGTCTGCGGGACAGAGTAAGAGTCTCCCTCTGGGGGTCTTACACTAGGAGTAGGATAGATCTACTGGATAGTTTGGGAAAAACATAAAAACAGTTACAGAAAACAAGGCATTGGAAGCACTGAAATAGTTATTATCTCCAGGAAAACACAAGGGTGTACAGAAGGTAATTTAATTATGTGCATGACTGGGTCATTCAATGAACACACTTTACATAGTATCATTATTTTTCTCTATGGGTATATTTCTTTGTCAGTTTTATTAAGTAAATGGAAGAAAATAAGCTATTTGTGTTTCAAACGGGTGAATTTGATTTTTTAAATATTCATAAAATTACATAGTACAGAGAGATTGTTAGTGATTAACAGATATATTACTTCTATTCTTCTGAACAATCACAGAATTTCATAAACTTGTACTGGCTGTAAAACATTTCACAATAAAGTGGTACTTTATTTAAATTTTGGCCTGGACGGTTTTATTTTGTTTTTTTTTTTGTCTGTGTGTCCTCCCCTCCAGCAATATTGTTTGTTTAACATAATATAATCACGTGGTTTCTTCATTTCTCTTTATCCAAACTTGTTTCATTAATTTTTCCTTAGCTCTCTCTTGCATCTTATTATATTATAAATTGCATCTTTTTTTTTCTTAATATCTCATCTCTTCTTAATCTGTGGAACTGATTCCCTTCTAAAGAATACGCAATGAATATGTGCATGGATGGAAATTAATTTGGATTATCACCACAAAAGCGGAGAGAGGCATTACTTCTAAAAGAGGAAAGGAAAATAGGAAAATAACATTTCTGAACTATGTTTTAGATAATCCTCTCTTCCATTATGGCACTTCTACTTTTTTTTCCTTTCTTTATACACATGTAGATTCTGTATCATTTCACATCCATTTTCTGGTACATTACTATCTAACAAAGTACCATTTTTTTTTGTTCTATTAAACTGATTAGTTTACTGACAAATAAATATGTGCAACTACTCTCTGAGGCCTATATTACTATATGCAATTTATATATAAGGAAATAATGACTTACATGAGTAGGTGTTCAAGATTAATAGCTATTGGCGATAACCAATTATATTTCATAATAACTTACATTGTGTAATATTTACTTTATTTTGACTATATATTTCTTAGCCTTACAATAGCTGACCAAAAGGAAATAAAGAAGACAACTTTTCTATTAAAATGAAATTGCTTATTTTAATTCATGATGTGGAATTAAAAACTAAAATTCAAAAGAATCAATAATGTATACATAACAATGGATTGTACTAACTTCTGAAATTGTCAACATAAATATGTCAGCATAAGCCTACAAAAGATTTAATTACAAGTTCAAATAGACAGAAGATCCCTACAAACAGTGGAAAGCATTTTCCCTGATAGGCCACAGAGTCCTTGTTATTGAATTCTGCTCAATAGTTAAGGAAATAGTCATTAATTTGGTGACTTAAACATTTAATTTTCTAGAGACATCAGAGTGAACACTGAGTGGCATGAGAATTTTGCATGCAATTTGTATTGCAAACAAAAATCAGATGCTACAAAGTGACATAAAATAGGGTTTGCATGAATTCAGACATTTGACATGCTCTTGATTGAGAATGTCCAACACTGTAAATATATTATTTTTCCTTTGTGGGTGTACATCCTATATAATAAAGAGATAATATGCAAATTGACCATCACTCCAATACACAAGATGGCCACCCCCATGTGGTCAAAGATGGCCACCCCAATGTGGACACAAGATGGCCACCACAAGATGGCCAGCAGGGGAGAGCAGTTGTGGGTGATCAGGCCAGCAGGGGGGGGGCAGATGGGGGGGGACCAGGCCTGTAGGGGAGCGCAGTTAGGGGTGAGCAGGCCGGCAGGGGAGGGCAGTTAGGGTTGCCCGGGCAGGCAGGGGAGGGCAGTTCAAAGGGACCAGGCCTGCAAGGGAGGGCAGTTGCGGCGATCAGACCTGCAGGGGAGGGCAGTTAGGGGTGACCTGGTGGCAGAGGAGGGCAGTTGGGGGTGATCAGGTCTGCAGGGGAGGATAGTTGGAGGGGACCAGGCCTGCAGGGGAGGGCAGTTAGGGGCAACTGGGCCATCAGGGGACCAGTTAAGTGTTGATCAGGCTGGCAGGGAAATGGTTAGGGAGTGATCAGGCTGGCAGGCAGAAGCAGTTAGGGGCAATCAGGCAGGCAGGCAGGCGAGTGGTTGGGATGTCCAACCACTGGAGAGGGATGTCCGACTGCCCGTTTAGGCCTGATCCCTCAAGGGGTCCCAGATTGGAGAGGGTGCAGGCTGGGCTGAGGGACACACAGCACCCCCTTCCCCCCATGTACGAATTTCATGCACCAGGCCTCTAGTATTTAATAAAATTTAATAAAAATCACAATGAATATTTTTATACTAACTTCAAAATTTTAAAACTAGTCTGGAAAGGAAGTTTAGGATCATTTACCATTCTTCCACCTTCTATAGTCCATTGTCCCTGCTCTTCTTTATTGGGATTTCCAGTCTAGTGACATTTATACTTCCTCCCATCCAACAGGGCTTTCCTTCTCCTCATTGAGGTTTCTCTCTTTTAAATTCTTTTGCTTCTGATTCCAACCTCTCACTTCTTAGTGCTTGACAAACTGTTTGCTGTTTGTGTGTTTGTTTACTATCTCAGCCCAGTTACATTTACTTCTGGCCATATTCATAACTGCCTTCTCCAGCTGTGGGGTTACATAGAGAAAATCATAGAGCCTGAAAGATGGGTATTATACTGCTCTATGCATACAATCATCTTTTGTTTTGGCATTGATAGTGGCATAAAACTCACAATCTATGGCATGAAAAAAAATGTAACCTCCGTTATAACTCTCCATCCATCTTCTCTAACTCCACCTTCTTTTGCTCTGGTATTGTTGTCCTTGCCTTAATGACTCAGGTTAAGTGTGCCTCCCTCATTAGACCTTCACATGATTTTCACGGTGTGTGACAGACTTTCCCATCGCTTTGACTGCTTGCATAAAAGAATGCTACTCTTTACACCTCAGTTTAAACATCCTCTGAGAGACTTTACTCTACCTGCTCTTCGCTTTTATTTATATGAGTTTCCAGAGTACGCAGGAGTCTTCCTCCGCTTACATTGCATAGTGACAGATATTTTGGCAGGACATGATGGACATGTACACACTATACATAGTGAAAGTGGGAAGGATATTTACCTTAGTTTCTGTGTCTATGTGTCCTCTCTCTCTTACTTTCACTGAAGTTTTTTTTTTTTTTTTTTTTACCTACTCCCACTGAAGTAACCATGAATTTAAAATTGTTCCCAAATGCATTTCTGGGTACACGTAAGTATCATAGTTTTTTTCACTGTCATAACAAAATACTGCAGAATAGGTGGCTCAAGCAACAGAAATGCGTTTTCTCATAGCAAGGAAGATTAATGTCTGGCAGGGCCCCATTTCAGGGAAGAGCCCGCTTCTTGGTTTGCAGATGTCCATCTTCTGGCTGTGTCTTCCCAAGGCAAAGCAGAGAGAAAGGGAAAGAGAAGGGGAAAGGCGGGGAGGACAAGCTTTCTATTGTCTTTTCTGGTAAGAACAATAATTCTATCATATCACGACCCCAGGCTTAGGACATCTTTTAACCTCCTGGTAAACTCCATCTCCAAACATAGTCACATTGGTGGGTGGATTTGGGGCAGGATTCAGTCCATAGCACTAAATATTGATGAGGTAGCTAAGTGGCTAAAGTACTGGCTTACTTTTCTATGATATTCTAAGTACATTAACTGTCCTTGAATTATTAACTGTGCATTAATCAAGCAGATTTATGGGTTTCAGCAAACTCACCCAAATTAGGAAGTGAAACTGAGATTTCCTATCTTTAGGGACATTTTCAAGAAATGTATCCTTACCAACCTAGGAAGCATAGTGCTATATTTGTGTGTTCATGGTTCTTAGAGATATGAAAAACTGAGAGAGAATGGGAATATTTGGAAGGCATAGTTTGGAGGTCTTTAATATCTGCCCCATTCCTATCATTTTTCTATACACACTATTTTCTTTAGGGAATGTGTATTTTCTTATTCTTATATAGGTGTGTTTTGCAACTATAATCTCAAAAGCCCATAATATGAGCTGGAGGATTTGTTTTACATTTTTTCTTTTTAATATTTTATTTAAATTACAGTTTCCTCTAAACCTGCTGTAGCTGTAATCCTCCTCCCCCCAAAAAATGATAGCTGTTTTCATTATCTATCATTCCAAAATATATTATAATTTCCATTGCAATTTATTATTAAATTTTATATTGCTTAATTTCACACATTTGTGAATTTCCTAGTTATATCTTTAGTTTCCAGGATAATTATATTATGGTCAAAGCATATATAACATGTATGATTTAAAACCCTGGGGATTTGGTAAGACTTGTTTTATGGAAAAAAAAAAAAAAAAAAGAAAAGAAAAGAAAGAAAAAAAAATCTGGCTGGTGTGTCTCAGTGGTTGAGCATCGTCGACCTGTGAACCCGGAGGGCACATTTCAATTCCTGGTCAGGGCAATGCCAGGGTTGCAGGCAGATCTCCAGTAGGAGGCATGCAGGAGGCAGTCAATCAATGATCTCTCTCATCATTGATGTTTCTATCTCTCTCTCTCCCTTCCTCTCTCTGAAATTGATAAAAATATATTTAAAAAGAAAAAGACTTGTTTTATGGATTGTTATATAAAGTATATTGTCTGTTTTGGTAAACAGTCCATGTACTCTTGAAAAGATTGTGTATCGTACTATGAATGTTGGATGTAGTGTTACAAAAAGACCTTACTTAACAATTATTAGGTGATTTTAGATTTCTACAAAGGAGAATGAACTACCTTTACTGTCATTGTGCCCTTGGATTTCTTCAGATGGTAGTTAAATAGCCAATATTTAGGTTATGTTTGGTAGTGACTCACATATTTGACAGTTGAGCAGACGTAAACTACTGAGTTGTTAGCAAAAATTAAAGCCTAATTCTTCAATGCTGCCATAGAAAAAGGACATTTAAAAATATATTGTTCTTGGTTCTTAAATGCATGAATCAACTATTTAGAGAGAAGAAATCTATGCTAACAAATTTATAGAGCTAAAAAAGTGATGAGCTAGCCTGTAAATGGATTCCTATGAAACTTACTAAGTGCTGAGGAATGAACATATTCTAATATTTGCTGTTTTTCTTGCTGCTTTTCAATCATTTGAATATGTTTCCCAGCCATAAATGCAAATAAGGACACTTTCTTATTGTAAAACAAACAAACATCCGTCTGAGATCATTTGATATGCCTATGAGAAACAGAGTTTTCATAATTATGCACATTTTGCTGGGTCTTCCAATGAGTTTCCAACATATAGCACCCTCCCTCATTTATTCTGATAATATGGCAATAAATTAAAGAATAAATATAGAAGACTTGTTTTATTCTTATTAGAACACAAGCTGGAGGATTTGACTTAACCTGAGAGCCAATGAACTTCAGCATTTGGCACTCTCAGCCTCCCAGTGAGGGACAGTCCTTTGCAGGAAGGGATGCAGTGCAGAGAAGAGCTGAAAGTCCCATGTAGAAATAGCACAGATCATATTGTATTGTTTCACCAATGCTACAACAATGCTTTGTAATGAACTACCCCCAAACTCAATAGTCTCAAACAACACAGCTTTATTTTTCTTTCACAGATCTTTGTGTCAGTAGGGTGGCTCTGCTTCAGGCTACTGGCCATCTGGGCTTGGCTTCAGGCTGCAGTGGATTCCAGGTCTGCTGAAGGGCTTCACATGCGTTTTGTGCCAGCACCTAGCTGAGCATGCCTTTCTTATGACAGATCCGTGAAGCACGGAATGGAAACAAACAACACCTCCTAAAGCCTTGGCTCAAAAACTGGCCTGCTTTTCTGCCCATATTTTCTTCCCCAAAGCAAGTCATGTGGATATACACAAATCAGGGTGACGGCGAACTATATAAAACAAATCACGTGAGGCATTAAAAGCTCATGTGGCAAAGAATGTGAATATAGAATATCAGTACAGGGAGAGAGTGGAAAACTGGAGATAATACTTTCACCCACACACAGCCTAGTTATTCTGCCTAAATTTAGCAATCAGACAAGAAAATGCACCTCATTAGTGGAGTGAGCAAAAGTCAGAGGCTCAGCATTAGTAATGTATCTCCCTTTACAGTTTAAAAATATTAGTAATAGAGTAGAAAATTTTCCTTTAAAAATGAGTACATAATTATAAGCATAACCAATGGACACGGACACCAGAGGGGTGAGGGCATGAGCGGGGTGGGGGTGGGTAATGGGGGGATAAGAACACATATGTAATACCTTTATCAATAAATAAAAACAAAACAAAATAAAAACAAAAAAATGAGTACATAATTATGAGTGTAGTGAGCAAAGATAATAAAATCAGCATAAGAGCAAGTTAAATTTGAATAGGGTCTTTCCAGAAAGTCATGAAGGATTATCTATATAATAAAAGCCTAAGTGACCCTTAGGCAGAATGACCAGAATGACCGGTTGCTATCATGCACACTGACCACCAAGGGCAAACGCTCAATCGCTCAATGCAAGAGCTTCCCATTGGAGTGGCCATTCAGCCAGAAGCCAGGCTCACGGCTGGCAAGTGCAACAGCGGCAATGGGATCCTCTCCCACCTCGCATCCATGGCAGCTCTAGGGAGCAGCAAGCTGAGTGGTAAGGAGCGAGCAGGCAGGCAGTCAGGAGTGAGGGATCCAGAATTGTGAGAGGGATGTCTGACTGCCAGCTTAGGCCCGACCCCCAGGGGGATAGGGCCTAAGCTGACAGGTGGACATCCCCCGAGAGGTCCCAGACTGCGAGAGGGCACAGGCCGGGCTGAGGGACCTCCCCACCCCCCCGCTAGTGCATGTATTCGTGCACCAGGCCTCTAGTTTAATCCTAAAATGAGAGATAGTTATTTTAGATATTGATGATCACACACATTGCAACTTCTACAGACCATTCCCTTACAGCTTAAAGAAATTTAAAGGAAATGGAACAAGGATGTCTTAGACCCCCATTCCTCCACTTTGAAGTTTTTACAGCACAGACATTTTGCTCCAAAATCCATGTTAGGACCAAGGACTGCTGTAGAATTTGGACTTTTGGCAAGAAAATATAATTCCAGGTTTTATTGTGTGAAAAAATGAATTATCTCATTTTGAAAAATTGCTCATTTTACTATATAATTGGACAAACTACTGGAATGTGTGTGGTCAGATTATTAGCTTGTCAACATAAGAAGATTCAAACCTGTAAATAATTTTTGTGAGTTTATTTGAGCCAAACTGTCCACAATTGCTGGGAAGCAAAATCTCAGCAAATTAAGGTAATGCTCCAGAGAATGCCAGTTTTACACCTTATCAAAAGAGAAGACTTGAGTAGCTTACATGAAATCCATTGGTGATAGATTAGTGAGGCAGGAGAGAGCAAAGTGAGAAAATCTCTGAGATTAGATAAAAAGTAAAATGATAGCCCTACCCAGTTTGGCTTAGTGGATAGAGTGTTGGCCTGGGGAGTGAAGGGCCTGGGTTTGTTTCCAGTCAAGGGCACATACCTCAGTTGCAGGCTTGATTCCTGGCCCTGGTCAGGCAGGCGCAAGAGGAAACCTGTCAATGTGTCTCTCTCACGTTGATGTTTCTCTCTGTCTGTTTTTACCCCACCCTTCCACTCTCTCTAAAAATCAATGGGAAAATATCCTTGGGTGAGGATTAACAACAAAAAAGTAAAATGATAGACATATACATCTTTTACATAGGTGGGCGCAGGATAGTTAACAGTCCACAAGTAACTCCATAACAATATTGGGATTTGTGGTCTCTGCCCTGTTGTAGTACCTGTGAATTGAGGGGTCCGGCAAAAGGAAATTACTTTGACATTCCGAAGGTATGTCATCACAGATGCAAAAAGCCAATTGACAGGATTAATTAAGGTAAAGATGGATGTTTGTCAGGGAAGATTCTAGCCTAGGACATGACTACATGCCATTAGCTGCTTTTAGTTAACAAGTTTTAATTTCAAACCATCCTTTGTGGTTACTGTATGTCTCTGAGTCTGCAAGGCCACCACGCAGGCCTCCCCTGAGTTTGTCAGGCTGGCATGTGGCCCCTTTTCATCCACAAGCACAAACACATTTCAGGGATGATAGTTTTAAAAACTTAAAGGAAGATAAAAAAGAGGAAAAGATAAATATAGAAACATATTACCTTAAGTTTTTCTTAAATGTATTTTTGGAGCATATTTAAAAATAACTCCTGAAATGAATAATACTTTAAACTTATCTAAATAGAAGCAGAACAAAGAGCTTACTCCTGATTTAGAATCTTTGTTCATTTCTCTGCTTTAAAATTTTTCAAGGTTCCTTTGCTTTCAAAAAAACTCACATAAAATTAATTGACTTTCTACAGCACCATTCACAAAACTACACTTTTCATAAAGTAAGCAAAAGCAGGTGATTGTCCTTAATGAAGGTGAAATTTTTGCCCGGAGCAACAGACTTTTGTTTTTAGTATATATTCTGCCAAAACATTTAAAGATTATAAGCTACTTTTGTTTTATTAAGGTGTCCATATTCATTCAATATTGATAATATTTTAAAGTTAATAATCACGTCAGCAACAAAATATCAGTTGTTTTATTTAATATACTAACATTCACCATACTTCTCATGAAAGATTCAGGAGAGCTCATAAGACTTTCAGTCTAGCTGTGCGTAAGGTAAGTATTATATGTATATTATGTAATACTAGAGGCCCAGTGCACGGAATTTGTGCATGGCGGGGGGTTGTCCCTCAGCCCAGCCTGTACCCTCTCCAATATGGGAACCCTCAAGGGATGTCTGACTGCCCGTTTAGGCCCGATCCCGGATCGGGCCTAAACAGGCAGTCGGACATCCCTCTCACAATCCAGGACTGCTGGCTCCCAACTGCTTGCCTGCCTGCCTTCCTGATTGCCCCTAACCGCCTCTGCCTGCCAGCCTGATCACCCCCTAACCACTCTGCTGCCAGCCTGTTTGCCCCCAACTTCCCTCTTCTGCTGGCCTGGTCACCCCTAACTGCCCTCTCCTGCTGGCCATCTTGTGGTGGCCATTTGTGTCCACATGGGGGCAGCTACATTGTGTGTTGCAGTGAGGATCAATCTGCATATTACTCTTTTATTAGATAGGATAGAGGCCTGGTACAGGGGTGGGGGTCAGCTGGTTTGCCCTGAAGGATGTCCCGGATCAGGTGGGGGTTCCCTTGGGGCGTGGGGTGGCCTGAGCGAGGGGCCTGTGGTGGTTGGCAGGCCGGCCACACCCCCTGGCAACCCAAGCAGAGGCCCTGGTATCTGGAATTTATTTTCCTTCTACAATTAAAACTTTGTAGCCTGGAGCAGAGCCAAGCCTGGGGCTCCCTCCGAGGCCGGCAGCCATTTCTGTTGGGGTTATAATTGAAACTTTGTTGCCTTAAGTGGGTGGGCCTGGCCAGGGTGTGCAGAAACCTTTGCTTCCCCTGTTGCCGTTGGCAACCCTGGCCTGCTCTCTCTCAAGCTCCATTCTGCTGCCATTTGTTTGAATTTGTTTACCTTCTATAATTGAAACTTTGTAGCTTGAGTAGAGGCTTAGGCCTGGCCAGGGCAGGCGGAAAGCTTGGCTTCCTCTGTTACCTAGAAAACCTTGTTCTCTGTGGCTGTAGCCATCTTGGTTTGGGTTAATTTACATGCCCACTCTGATTGGATGGTGGGTGTGGCTTGTGGGCGTGGCTTGTGGGTGTGTCGGAGGTATGTTCAATTTGCATATTTGTCTATTATTAGGTAGGATATCTATAACAGTTCAGGATTTTTATATTTTATGTGAGCAATAAATTATTAACACTTGATAGACTGAAAATTAAGTAATTATATGTAAATTCAAGGCAATGAAACCTGATAAGAAGGTAGGGCTATAATCCTAATAGGAAAATAAATTGAAAAATGCTTGGTTAATCCACAAGAAAAAAGAAAAGAGGGGAAAGCGAGTGATTAAAAAAATAGTGAGTGATTCTTACTCAAAAGCATGTATGAATCTCAAGATGCTATACAGACTATAAGAAGCAGGACAAAACCCATACAAATGAAAGTGTGTGAGGTGTGTGTGTGTGAGTGTGTGTGTGTATAAGACAAAAATAATGATTTATGGGGGAAAAATGCTACAGAAATATTATTGCCTCCAGATGAGGAAATTGAGAAAAGAATCACAAAGAAACTTTCCCACATAAGAGAAATGTTCTATATATTGACAGGATTGTAGGCTACAGGGATGAACTGTCCTTTGTCTGAACTATCAAATTTAAATATAGAAATAAAAATCATAAATAGTGGCATCAGTTAGCATTTCTAAAATATTTTTTGTGGATTTCAGACTGAAAACATTAGTAGTGATTGTTTTGGTTGTCTTTTATCACAGATGAATCAGGAAGAGAACCAAACCTACCCAGTATAGATCTGAATTGAAATTGTAGGTAACTGTATAAACTCATGATTACAAGGATAGATTTAGGTATAAATCTACACATATGGTTTTATATATTTGTGTATGTATATATTTATGAACATAAGATTTATACATAAATGTATGTATGTATGTATGTATGTGTGTTTTTAATGCTGTTTTCTGAGAACAGCTAGAAGCAATAACACACCAGTATCAGTGAGCATACCTGCATTCATGTCATGCTTTTCATTTATTTTTAATCATGGTAAAATTGGTGTTCAACCATATATATATATACATACATACACACACACACACACACACACACACACACACACACACATATATATATATATATATATATATATATATATACATACATATATATATTCCAGTTGTTCAACATAATTAAATATTTTTATATACTACATAGTTATGGCAATTGTAAGTCTATTTACCACCAATCAATGCACACTGGATTCCTTCACTCATTTTGCACTACCCAAGCCCTGTCCCCTTTGGTAACCACTAATCTGTTCTTTGCATTTATGGCAAATTTATGGATTTTCTTTGTTTTGTTTGCTAATTTATTTTGTTTTTTAGATTCCACATACCAGTAATATAATGTATTTGCCATTCTCCATCTCACATATTTCACTTAGCATAATATTATCCACGTTATTGCAAATGGCAAGATTTCATTCTCATTTACTAGTATAGCTGAGTAGTATACTGTAACTCATTTCCAAAGACTGGATGGCTTAGATGACAAATATTTGTATCTCACAGATCTGGGAGCTAGAAGTTCAGGATCAGTGTGCCAACACGATCTAGTTTTAGGTGAGGGCCTATTTCCTGGTTTACAGTGGGCTCCTTTCCTAATTAACTCTGGAAGTGGGAGGGTCAATACCTGACAATGTGGTTTTACAAGCTCTCCAGGTGTTTCTGTTTCATCCTTAATTTTGAGAACCAATGTATTTGATGTTAATTCTAAATATTGATTTTTTTTCAAAAAAGAGTGTGTTTTCAAAGCATTTGACATAAAAGGGACTGATGAAAGCATAAGTTCTTTTTTTTTTTTTAAAGATTATAGTCATTAGATCACTGATTGAGAATGAAGAGTAAGGATTCAGACACCTGTGAAATGCAATATGATTTTTACAAGATATAAATTAAAGAAAAGAGGAGGGTATCGATGAAACAAAAAGAAATGAAGTATTTGATTTATTAACTCCAGTTTCTCCAAGAATGTTCTACAGCTTAAGATACAGAATCATGAAAGCAGACAGAAAGTCTGACAGAATCGGGTTTAATTTTTACTAGCTGTGGTGGGTTCTTAAGACCTTGTGATTCTGTTGTGCTGGTTATTCACCACTGAAAGGAAGACTCATTTTTAAATTATTTGTGTGTTTGTTGTTTTTTGGTTTTTTTTTTTAGTAAGTTGTATGAGTTCTTATATATTTTGGATATTAATGCTTTATCACAGGGGTGGGGACCTTTTTCCTTCCAAGGTCCATTGGATATTTATAACATCATTTGTTTAATGTAATTTACTTAATATAAATTTATGTTGCTATGAAAAAAATCTCCTAGATTTATTGAATTTCAAGTCCTGCATGTGGTTACCTTGGCAGGGCCAGACCAAATGATTTTGAGGGTCTTATACAGCCTGCGGGCCGGATGTTCCCCACCCCTGCAATTTATCAGATATGTGATTTGGAAATATTTTCTCTCATTGCATAGATTGCCTTTACATTTTGTTGGTCATTTATTTTGCTGGCAGAAGCTTTTTATTTTGATGTAGTCACACTTTTTTGGTTTTTACTTTATTATATTTGAGCCTTATCGTCATACTAAAAAAAAACAAAAACATCACTGCCAAGACCCATGTCAAGGAGATCTTTCTTCTAGGAGTTTAATAGTTTCAGGACTTACATTTAGGTCATTAATCCATTTAAAGTGGTATAAGATAGGTGTCTAGTTTCATTCTTTTAAGTGTGAATATGCAATTTTCCAATCACTGTTTATTGAAGAGGTTGCATTTTCTCCATTGAATGTTTTTTGAATATGTTTTTATTTATTTTAGAGAGAGAGAAAACAAATCAATGAGCTGCCTCTTGGCAATCACAATCTTGTATTGCCTTTTGTCCAAAATATGAAAATTATTATTTAATATACTTAGTCCTAGAAGTTGTTTACCATAGGAGGAAAAAAAGTTCAAGTCCTCCTTTTTTCTTAGGTTTTCAAGGACTATTACAAATATTCTCCCAACTGATAAGACATTGGTGATAGATTTGAATCCCTTCTTTCAACACACCTCCAGTTTTATCTTTTGCCTATAACCCTCAACAACTTCCAACATGGCCTTTTCCTCCACTTTTGTTTTCCTAAAGTTCACTTTCCTTTCTCCTGAAAACTTATTAGAACTATAATGAAACAAAAATTACCTCTACAAAAACTATATGGTTTAGCCCTAATATAGCTTTTCTAACCCATATTTGCCAATCTATGTCCTTATTCCATAATATGCGTCTGCCCTTGATGTACTTGTATCCATTTAGCATTAATTTTAAATACCACCTCTTCAGAGAGACATTTCTCCAAACAACTTATCAAAGTTTGTCTCCTTTCAGCCATCACTTTCTGTTATCTTACTGTATATTTTTATTCTAATTATATTATTATTTTCCTTATTATTATCTGCATTCCATAGTACAAAGTAATCTCTATGAGGAAAGTGGCATGTCTATCATATTCATTCTTGTATCCCCAGTACATAGGACAGTAGCTGGCTCATCCACATTTATCTTAAAATTTTGACAACAAATTGCCTGAGACAAATTGGTTACAGAAAAAACTTTACACTCTCAATGCATTGAGGGAGAAAGCCTGCCAAAACAGCCATTGGACATCTCACCAAACAAATAAAAATGGATTATAGTATTTTAGGGAAGAGTGGATTTAGAGTATAACTTAATAAAGCAGTACTTTTATATGGTTCAAATAAAAGGGGAGAACAACATCAGGTATCTACTGGAAATTCAACTCAAAATCCTGGTTTCTTGGAAACTACAATGTGAAGATTGGTTTGGGATTCTGAGCCCAGAAACCACTTATGCTAAGTTCTGATCCTGAGTTTCTAATCAAGACAGCATTTTGTTTTCAAAGTGACTTTGGTCCTTTAGTCAAGAATGGGATGTTTCATTCTTACAGATATACTTTTAAAAATAAATGTGTTACATGATATTCTATTATTTTAGACAGCAAAAATTCTCAGTAAATTAAAAAGCGGTTCTTTCTCAAAGACAAATAAATATGGAAATGGGGAATACTACAACATTTTGAGCTGCAGCATCCCTGTGAGGAATATTTCCTATTAAGATTGCAGCTGGCTTTATGTGTCTGTTATTACAGCCAGATAAATGCCTGGAAAGATTTTACTTTCTTTGTCTGAGTTCACTATTATTTTCTCATTATGGATAAGTAACATAATGAATATTAAAATTCACAAAGGAAATTTTAAGTTTCTGGACTGGAACTGTACTGGGACTATATAGGTTTAAAACTGAATTTCAACAGCATAAATAATAATAATATACATCTAAACATTGGAGAGTGCAATATTTATGAAAATATAAACAGATTAAACATTTTAAAATGGATTCTGATCAATACAATAAATCTGTACACAATAAATCAAATTATTTCAGTATTTATATATATACTGTATGTACTAGAGGCCCAGTGCACCGATTCATGCACCGGTGGGGTCCCTCGGCCTAGCCTGCGGGGATAGGGCTGAAACCAGCTCTCCAAAATCCCCTGAGAAGTCCTGGATTGTGAGAGGACACAGGACAGGCCTAGGGACCCCACTGGTGCACGTTGAGGGCTAGGGTGGGACCGAGGGAGGGCTCCAAGGAATGTCTCGCCCAGTCCCAATAGGGCCAATCAGGGCCAATCAGGGAATCTTGCCCAGTGCCCATCGGGGCCGATAGGGGCCGGCAGGCTAGGGAGAGATGGCAGGAGGACTCCAGGGCATGTACAGCCCATCTCTCCCAGTCCGGATCAACCGGACCCCAGCAGCAAGCTAACCTACTGGTTGTAGAATCTGCCACCTGGTGGTCAGTGCATGTCATAGTGACCAGTTGAAAGGTTGAACAAACTGTCGGACACTTAGCATATTAGGCTTTTATTATACAGGATAAAGATTATATGAAAATATTAATATAGCTCTAGAAGAATTTGCTACATTAAAAAGGATTGCTAGCCAACAAGTAATACCCTTTGCAAACAAGTAATTAATACTCTTACTTTTGTGAAAGACACAACAGCTATCAGAATAAGTATTATCTTCAGAATGTAAATATATATATTAAATATTCAAATATATTTAGATATAGATTATATATATGATATTTTATGTAGTTTTCTATGAAAGATGGGCAATAAATGAGCCAGAAGATACACTTAGATACACAAAATTAACTTTCTTCTACATCATTCTTCTTTATTCACTTTATATTTATTATTCTTATAATACATTTTGAATAGAAAAAAGAAAATTATATGCTTACAACATTTAAAAACAAATTGAATCTAAATTAATGGGCTAAATCTCTAAGAGCATGTATAATTTTTTTATTTCTTATTTTTGCTTTCAGGTGTACACAGAATCGCAGTAGGTAACAGTCAGATCCCTGTATTGTTGCTACCTTCTCTTCAGTGAATATGTTTTGTGCTTCTTTGTTAAATATTTTGTAAATGTAAATGGGAGTTCAGTGTCAAAGAGTCTAGGTTTATTCTTTTATTTATTCATTTATCTATATTATTATTACTTATTCACTTTCTTTAAAGGCAATAAGAAAGCAACGACAAGAATAAAACACAAATAATAACTGCTTATGGATCTGAAAACATGTGAAATGCTTTACATTATCTAAAATCCTGACAACAGCTCTACAAAATAGTGCTGCTTGGCACATAATGATGCATGATATAGCTGTAAAGTGTCTCTGGCAGCAGGGTGTGAAAAAAAAAAAGATTTTCATTAAATCACCTAAATGCATTAATTTAAGAGCATGAGCAAACTGAGCCTAAATAAATTTATTCACCAAACTTTTAAGTGTTACATTACATACAAGCTGTCAATTCTAAACACATTTCTATTGGTATTATTTTAAATCAGCATTTCTTTGCCAAAAGTTGCAAATAGTTTAAAATGGAAGCCTCAAACAATTGAAAGCTACTAAAGGGAAACACACACACATACACACATACACACATACAAATATTTTTATTTCTTATTGCGTATTTGTTTCCTAAAATCATTCTCTTTTTTCCAATCTTATTTATGAGAAGAAGCAAGAGTTGGAAATAAATGTAAACTTAGCAGATTTATCATTGGCAGAACAGATTCTAGGGAGACTAAGAGTTGGGGAAACAATGCTATACCTAATAGAAAACCCTTATATTGGATTCATTTTGCCAAAGGCAGCACAGAACAGCCACATTTCTCTCCCAATAGGAGAAAATATCAGAGTGTGTGCATCTAGAGAGCAATCAGAGGGAAGGAATGCCTGGGTTAAATATACAGTTGCTGGCTTTGTTTTCATTTTTTTGGTTTAACCAAAATCACAGCTCAAATAATCACATCTTATAAGGAGAGAAAATAGAGAAAGCAATTAGATATTTTTCTGCCTATGAATGCTAAACATGGTCCAATCATATCTCAGTCTGTCTGCAAGACTAAACTAAACTGACCCCCCATGGAGTACAACATCAAGCTGTAACAACCATGAAACACACAATGTGGAAATTTATTGAAGACATTATAGACCAGCTAATGTTGGCACATGCTACTCTGCCTGAGTTAAAAATAAAAGACAATCATACAATTACACAATTATTGCCAAGATTAAAATCCCACAGGGCCAAAGACTAATTTCACACACTCAAACTCTACTAAACCGTACAGGATTGATATCAGCCAGTTTAAACTGTGGAGGTAAAAAACAAACAAGCCAACAACCAACCCGAACCAATAAACAAACAAGAAGACCCCGCCATCTCTGGTTTTCGTACTACGGCACCAAAGTTTAATCGCCTCCCTTGGCTGGGCCAGGTACTTGTTCTGTTCATTATGTTTGCATCTTCAGCTCTCTATTTCTCAAGATTCCCAGTTAATTGAACAGCTGATGGTATGAAGGTATACCCAGTAAAATGTAGCTCTTCCCTCGCCCAGTTCTGAATCATTGAAGGAAAGCCAAAAGAGAGTCAAGAGGAGCTAAAATATCAGGCTTATTTACGAAAGAGTTGTGGAAGAATATGGCTTAGGAGCATGACAAGAATGAGGTCTCTACTGTGGAACGCCCACATTATGCAAACATTCCCAATGGCAGGTCACACTGGAGCACCTCACACTTCACTCACTGGATAAAGGAATTGCCTTTACCATCAAACTTAGGACAGACATGTGCCTACCCTGGTATCACAGTGTACTTTTTCTCTGCATCAAGACTTACTCTAAAGGGAGGCAGAGGAGAAGTTTGAAGTTTCTAACCCCAAGTTTACTAAAAAGAAGACTCACTCTTCTTGAACCAAGGTGTACTATATAAAAAGAGTATTGAGAAGGAAGAAAAAAAGGGCAGAGGAAAGGAGTCTATCTCCTTGGCATGTTATGTGCTTAATTCAATTTATTGAATAAATGATAATATTGTTTTTGACCTGTCAATTGAAAAGTCACACCCAAGGTGTATTATAATTATGCATCCCTTATTGAAGAAAAAAATAACTATGGAAGTAAATATGTACTCATTAGCAGTTTCTAAAATAGCTCATAAACCTCTCCAGACAGTTATATGGAAAATAGAATACAGTATTGTATTTTGAGGGGGTGAAAAAGCAACAATAAGATGCTTCCTTCAGGGAAAATGAAAAACTATTAGAGACCGCAAGGGTCAAAACCATTAAGATACCAGATATTAAAAATTATTTATCACTTGAACTTTTAGTAGGAAAATTCCATTTCCTATAGATATAAAATATTTTTAATCAAAAAACTAATATCCTGAGAATTAATTTTATTTACTCTGAAATCTCAGATTATTGGGCACATTTTTATAGTTTTTGAACCAGTATGAACTATATCAGATATTTTTAGATAAAATATATAGATATAAATATTGTCCAGCTATACTATAAGGACTTAACTAGTTACCAGCCTATATTTTAGCCAAACTGCATGCACTCATTTTTAAAATGTAACTTCTAATTGATATTGACTGTATGTATGTATATTTGTGTGTGTGAGTTCACCTTAGGTCATTTAAAAAAATATATATATATCCAATAGTCTGGATTGAATGGCTTACTGGTTTCTTCTTTTTAAAATCTATTTGGTTATCTTCATTGTTGTTTATCATTTAAAAATATGTGTATTACTCTTAATGATTCATTAAGAACTAATTAAATGTTTAGTAAGTTTTATTTAATGCGCTAGAGGCCCGGTGCACGGAATTTGTTCCCAGGGGTGGCAGGGGTGTGGGGTGGGTCCCTCAGCCCGACCTGCACCCTCTCCAATCTGGGAGCCCTCAGGGGATGTCCTACTGATGGCTTAGGCCTGTTCCATGTGGTTCTCTGCTCTCTGCAGACCTGCCTGCTCATCGCCACCGCAGGCCCTGGTGCCTGCTCTCTGCGGGGGCCTGCTTGCCGCTCACCACTGCAGCCAGGGGCAAGCAGGGCCCTGCTGTCTGCTTGCTGTGGGGATCTGCTTGCCCCTCGCTGCCGCAGCCAGGGGCAAGCAGGGCCCTGCTGTCTGCTCTCAGTGAGGGGCCAGCAGGGCCCTGCTGTCTGCTCGCTGTGGGGGCCCTGCTGTCTGCTCTCTGCAGGACCCTGTTGTCTGCTCTCTGCAGGGGGCCTGCTTGACCCTCACCACAGCGAGAGCTAAAAGGATGATTCCGGTGGGGCTGAGGGGACTGGGCGCCACCATCTTGTGGCTATGGGCATCACCATCTTTGTGATGGAGTGATGGTCAATTTGCATATCCTATCTTTATTCGATAGGATACTTTGCATTAATTATTATTTAGTAACATAGCTATAAACATTGCACTGAGAATTACTTACCAGTACTTATGGGAGGTGCTAACAAAGCATTGCTCAGAGTAAACTTTATAGCTATTATTGCCTATGTTAAGAATAAAAGATCTCATATCAATTTAATATACCACCTTAGGAAGGTATAATAAAAACAAGACCAAACTAAACACAAAGTAAGCAAGAGGAAGGAAATAATAAAGATTAAAAAGAAATAATCTTGTTATATTATATTATATATAATAATTTTTGTTTAAAAACCACATACTCACAGTAAGAAGTACATCTTAATTCAAGACCAAGTATATATGTATCTTTCCATCTCTGTCTCTATACCTATCAGTCTTTGCACATTTTAATTGAAGTATATATTGAAATTAACATATCAGAATTATACATATGTTTACTTAATACAGTTTTATATATAGCCCTGAGATAAAAAAACTGAAACTTTCAGAATTCTTTAAGTCTCCTATCTCACCAAAAATTAAAAACTGACATTAATGACATAGGATGGTTTACCTGCTTTCATAGTTAATATTTCTGGAACTATCTGGTATATACTTTTTTTTTTACCCCATTCACCTATGTTTTTGCTTCCCACCACTTGCCTCTGGTAACTATCAATTTGTTCTAAATATAATCTCTGTATTTATGAGCTTGGCTTGTTTGTTTATTTGTTTATTTATATAACTCCACATATAAGAGTGATCATACGGTATTTGTCTTTCTTTGACTTATATCACTTAGCTTCCATTTTATGGCTGAACATAAATTCAGCCATATATATACTTTGTTTCCATATCTATCCTATCTAATAAAAGAGCAATATGCAAATTGACCATCACTCCAACACACAAGATGGCTGCCCCCATGTGCTCAAAGATGAATGCCCCCATGTGGACACAAGATGGCCACCACAAGATGGCCAGCAGGGGAGGGCAGTTGGGAGGGACCAGGCCTGCAAAGGGGGGCAGTTGGGGGCAATCAAGCCTGCAGGGGAGGGCAGTTAGGGGTGACCAGGCCAGCAGAGGAGGGAAGTTGGGGGCAACCAAGCCTGCAGGGAACGGCAGTTGGGGGGACCCAGTCCTGCAGGGGAGAGCAGTTGGGGGGACCAGGCCAGCAGGAGAGAGCAGTTAGGGGTGATCAGACTGGAAGGGGAGGGCAGTTAGGGGTGATCAAGCCTGCAGGGGAGGGCAGTTAGGGGCAACTGGGCTGGCAGGGGAGGAGTTAGGCATAGATCAGGCTGGCAGGGGAATGGTTAGGGGGTGATCAGACTGACAGGCAGAAGTGGTTAGGGGCAATCAGGAGGCCAGGCAGGTGAGCAGTTGAGAGCCAGCAGTCCTGGATTGTGAGAGGGCTGTCTGGCTGCCCGTTTAGGCCCGATCTTACCAGGATCGGGCCTAAACAGGGAGTCAGACATCCCTCGAGGGGTCCCAGATTGGAGAGGGTGCAGGCTGGGCTGAGGAACACCCCCCCCATGCACGAATTTCGTGCACCGGGCCTCTAGTATTTTAAATAATACTAAAATTAACATATGGGTGCATATAGCTTTTTAGAGTTAGTAAAACTTTTGTTTTCTTCAGATAAATACCCAGAAGTGGAATTGTTGGATCATATTGTAGTTCTATTTTTATTTTTTTCAGGAACCTTCATATGTTTTTCCAAAGTGGCTACACCAATTTATATTTCCACCAAAAGTGTACAAGGGTTCCCTTTTTTACACATCCTTGTCAAAATTTGTTATTTCTTATTCATTTGAAAATAGCCATTCTAACAGGTATAAGATATTATCTCACTGTAGTTTTATTTTGCATCTCCCTGATTATTAGTGATGTTGAACAAATTTCATGTACCTGTGTCCATCAGTATATTTTCTTTGGAAAAATGTCTATTTCAATCTTCTGCATATTTTTAAATCAGCTTGTTTGGCTTTTTTTATGTTGAGTTGTATGAGTTCTTCATGTATTTTGGATATTTGTCACTTATCAGATATATGATTTGCAAATATTTTCTCCCATTTTGTTAGGTTGCCTTATCATTTTATTTTGTTTCATTTTCTGTGCAGAAGGTATTTAGTTTGATGAAGTCCCACTTGTTTATTTTTTTTCTTTTGTAATTTTTTTGTTTTTGGTGTCATTTTCAAAATACCATGGCTAAGACCTATGTCAAGGACCTTAATACCTATGGTTTCTTGTAAGGGTTTCATGGTTTTAGTTCTTACGTTCAAGACCTCAATCTGTTTTGAATTAATTTTGTGTGTGGTGTAAGATATTGTCGCATTTCAGTCTTTTGCATAGAGTTGTCCAGTTTTTCCAACACCATTTATTGAAGAGACTGTTCTTTCCCCATTTTATACTTTTGGCTCCTCTGTCATAAACTAATTTACCATATAAGGGTAGATTTATTTCTGGACTTCCTATTTTTTTTACATTAATCTATGTGTCTGTGTCTGTTTTTTATGCCTATACCATACTGTTTTAATTATTATAGCTTTGAAATCTCATTTGAAATCAGTGAGTACAATGCATCCAGCTTTGTTCTTTCTCAAAATTGTTTTGGCTATACTGGGTCTTTTGTTGTTTTAGACATGGTTTAGGATTATTTGTTCTATGTGAAAATGCCATTGACATTTTGTCTATAGATTGCTTTGCATAGTATAGACCTTTTAACTATACTGATTATTTTAATCCACGAGCGTGGAATATATTTTCTTTTTCTTTTTTTGTCTGTTCTTCAATTTCTTTTTTTAATGTCACAGTTTTCAATGGTCAGGTCTTTGCTTCCTTAGTTAAATTTATTTCTAGGTATTCTATTATTTTGATGCACTGTAGGTGGTATTGTTTTCTTAATTTCTCTTTTTGTTAACTTGTTATTAGTGTATAGAAACACAACAGATTTTGCATATTGATTTCGCATTATGCAATTTTACTGAATTTGTTTATTAGTTCTAACAGTTTTTTGATGGAGTCGTTTGGGTTTTCTATAGATACTATCACATCAACTGCCTATTATATAAGACGATGGGTCTCCCTTGATAAAACCTTCAAGTGTTTTCCATTCTGGTTTATACATACTACTAGAGGCCCGGTGCACAAAATTCGTGCACGGAGGGGGGTTGTCCCTCAGCCCAGCCTGTACCCTCTCCAATATGGGACCCCTCGAGGGATGTCCGAATGCCCGGGATCGGGCCTAAACGGGCAGTCGGATATCCCTCTCACAATCCAGGACTGCTGGCTCCCAACTGCTTGCCTGCCTGCCTTCCTGATTGCCCCTAACCGCTTCTGCCTGCCAGCCTGATCACCCCCTAACCACTCTGCTGCCAGCTTGTTTGCCCCCAACTTCCCTCCTCTGCTGGCCTGTAACCCCTAACTGCCCTCTCCTGCAGGGTTGATCACCTCCAACTGCCCTCCCTTGCAAGCCTGGTCCTTCTCAACTGCCCTCCCTTGCAGGCCGGGTGCCTCTCAACTGCCCTCTCCTGCTGGCCATCTTGTGGTGGCCATCTTGTGTCCACATGGAGGTAGGATCTTTGACCACATGGGGGCAGCTATATTGTGTGTTGCAGTGATGATCAATCTGCATATTACTCTTTTATTAGATAGGATAGAGGCCTGGTACAGGGGTGGGGGCCAGCTGGTTTGCCCTGAAGGGTGTCCCGGATCAGGTAGGGGTTCCCTTGGGGTGTGGGGTGGCCTGAGCGAGGGGCCTGTGGTGGTTGGCAGGCTGGCCACGCCCCCTGGCAACCCAAGCAGAGGCCCTGGTATCTGGAATTTATTTTCCTTCTACAATTGAAACTTTGTAGCCTGGAGCAGAGCCAAGCCTGGGGCTCCCTCCGAGGCCGGCAGCCATTTCTGTTGGGGTTATAATTGAAACTTTGTTGCCTTAAGTGGGTGGGCCCGGCCAGAGTGTGCAGAAAGCTTTGCTTCCCCTGTTGCCGTTGGCAACCCTGGCCTGCTCTCTCTCAAGCTCTATTCTGCTGCCATTTGTTTGAATTTGTTTACCTTCTATAATTGAAACTTTGTAGCTTGAGTGGAGGCTTAAGCCTGGCAAGGGCAGGTGGAAAGCTTGCCTTCCTCTGTTACCTAGGAAACCTTGCTCTCTGTGGCTGTAGCCATCTTGGATGGGTTAATTTGCATGCCCGCTCTGATTGGATGGTGGGCGTGGCTTGTGGTCATGGCTTGTGGGCATGTAGGAGGTATGGTCAATTTGCATATTTGTCTATTATTAGGTAGGATACCATAGAATCTTTGTCATAATCCATGCAGCTCTGCAAAACTCTTTCTACCTATTTCTTCAGCCTCATCTTATGCTACATTCTCCCTTGTTAGCATCCTCTTGGTGATGTTTCTGCATTCATTATTTTGTCTTCTTTCTAATTAGGAGACTCATTGCTCCTCCCTGCAAGCCTCAGGCTTCACAGGCTCAGCTCCATCTCATCATTCAGATGTTACCTAAAGTGGAGAGGTCATTGTTGTCTCAGTTAAATAATATTTCCTTTATTATACATAATTTTATCGGATTTCATTGTAGTATTTATGACAAACTGTAAAATATATTAAATTGCTATTTTTCTTGTTTTTGTCTCCTACTAGAATGTAGGCTGGATTGGTCAATTCAATCCAAAAGAGTAGGGTTTTGGTAAATTACATGGGACTTTTATCTAAGGGGTGCATAGGTGGAAAACACTGGGAGGCAGGGGAAGCTGTTGGAAAAGTCATCTCAGGAACTTTCTTTTGTTTGTGAGTTTGCAGGCTGCTTTCTAAGGCATGCACTTGCTAGAGGGGACTACAAGGTGAGTTGAAGGTCACTGCAAGCTGCCTAGTAAAACAAAATGGATTCTAAGAGAATAATGCCATGGAGTAGTTTAGCTGAACTTTTGACACAGCCCTATTAAATAATGAACAAAGACTTGGGATTGAACATTTTCCAAAAAAAGTAAAGAAAAGAAAAATAATCTCATAAAAGATCAAACTTCCTACTCCTCATTTTTAGCTTACTCAGTTTGAATGGACTTACCTCATTCTCACTTCACAAGTAAGCAATAAAGGAATAAACTCATCCTATCCCCTTGTCGCCATTATAGTAAGAGAAATCCAGGCTCAAGCCACCTACTTAGCCACCTTACTGTACATGAGGCTAAAGTGACATCACATTTGAAATTTCTGTAGCACCCATCAAGGCCCGTTGGGTGGGGGGCACAGCCTGAGTTCCCTTGAACCAGCACTGGGGGTGCACCTAGAGGTCCCCTGGCAAGCCCTGCTTAGTGGGGAGCATGGCCTGAGATCCTCTGTCAAGCCCCGCCAGGCAGGGGGGCACAGCCTCAGGTCCCCTGGCCCAGTGCTGGGGCAGGGGGTGCAGCCTGAGGTCCCCCGGCCTGGTGCCGGGGTGAGGGGCATGGCCTGAAGTCCCCTGTCAAGCCCCACCTGGTGTGGGGCATGGCCTGAGGTTCCCCAGATTGGCACTGGGGCAGGGGGAGCAGCCTGAGGTCCCCTAGCCCAGCACCAGGATGGGAAGCGCACCTTGAAGTCCCCCATCAAGCCCCGCCGGGTGGGGGGCGTGGCCTCAGGTCCCCTGGCCTGGAGCCGGGGGTGGGGGGTCGGTTGTGGCATGAGGTCCCTGTCAAACCCCGCCGGGTTGGGGGTGTAGTCTGAGGTCCCCAGTCAAGCCCCACCAGGCGGGGGGTGCGGTCTGAGGTTCCCTGGCCTGGTGTTGGGGTGGGGGGTGTGGCCTGAAGTCCCATGTCAAGCCCCACCTGCTGTGGGGCACAGCCTGAGGTCCCCCAGCCTGGCGCTGGGGTGGGGGGAGCAGCCTGAGGTCCCCTAGCCCAGCACCAGGACTGGAAGTGCACCTTGAGGTCCCCCGTCAAGCCCCGCCGGGGGGGGGGCATGGCCTGAGGTCCCCTGTCAAGCCCTATGGGGGCGGGGGAGAGCGTAGCCTCAGATCCCTGCTGATTGCTCATTAAGGCTCCTTATGGGACCTTGGCCTCAGCTGTGGGTGCCGCCATCTTTGTGACGGAGTGATGGTCAATTAGCATATTCCCTCTTTATTAAATAGGATGAGGAATTAATGGTAATTTGTAAGCTCTCTACTCAATAGCTTCCACAGTTTATGAAAGTATTGGCAATGAAACATGGCAAAATAACAAGAACAGTTGGCAGAGAAATTTTAATCAAATTAACACACAAATCTTCCAAAGCTTAAATTTTTAAATTACTAATAACACTATGGGTGTGACAAAGCAGCAACTAAGATCCCAAGTAAAATGGAATAGTTTTATAGTAGTTATTTTGCCTTTGAAAATTCATTATCTGAATATTTAAAGGTAGTATCTATTTGAAGAGGTCATAGGTGATATTTTAGTAATCAGTGCCTTACCATGTAAAATAACCTTGATATTATCCTAACTAAGGCAGTTTCTATGATCTCTGGTTGCTGCATGAAAGTATATAATTTTAATATTTTTAAAGCACATTTATTCGCTCTCTTTTTTTCTTTTCCTCCCTCCCTCTTTTGCTATGGACTACATAATAGTGGAGAAATCGTAAAATTTCAGAGGTAAAAGTGAAGGTCCTTGTGCATATTGGAATCACCCAATCTGATAAACATGTGTTACGTTTTTTTTTAGTTAATTCATTTCACAAGCATATGAGACTTGAGAATTCAGGGTCTGCATAAATGAAACAGGAAAGTATTGAACATTGTATAGCTGATTTCTTGATAGTTTTACTATATACCTTGAAATTGAAAGTGTACATTTGTGCTTCCATCCGGAGAAGGATCAAAGACAAACCCAGTGGAATACTGAACAAAAAGTAATTGTGAATAAAGGCCAACTTCAAGAAAGGTAAGCGGGATTGCAGGGGAGGTCATCACCTACTTGTGCATTTGACAGGCCAGAAGAGAGTACTGGCAGGTGATTCCATGGCAAGTTTTATACACGCTTTGATGACATGATTTTATACATGCTCCCTAGCAGGAGGTCAGTAGATTTCCTAACTTGACAGCTCTTGAGTGGAAAACATAGCACACGGGGAAGGAAAAACCTTTCCTCCACCTGCAAGGTTCATTCAGCTGGTCTGACAATAAAATCTACATAAGACAGATTAACCAGAGAAAATAACCAAATTTAATACATATATACACATGGAAACCCCGCATATATGAGAAAGTCAGATACCCACACATAGGGTGATCCAAAAAATGTATGCACACTTTGAATGATTATAAAGTCAGTGTTTATTAACATGCAGTTCATTTTCAAAATGTAAAAGAATCTCCAGAATGAGTCATATTTTTTGGTCATGGCCTGTTTTCAAACTGATCACCTTTCTTGTCCAGGCATTGCTGATAACGTGAAGCAATAGTATCGCAAACATGAACAATCATTCCATTTGGTATTTGTGTGCCCTCTGTTCCTCAACTGTTTTCCAGTTTTGTACCTTAAGCTTTATCTTTTATGTAGCCCCATAAATAAATCTAGTGGATACATTTTCTTTGTTCAAAGCTTAGACTGGCTTTACCCGTTATTTCAAATCAGTTAAACCTGAAAATGAGTGAAAACTAAGTGAGTTATCAGCTGTTAAAACGTGTATA
This sequence comes from Ia io, assembly GCA_025583905.1. NCBI lineage: Eukaryota > Metazoa > Chordata > Mammalia > Chiroptera > Vespertilionidae > Ia > Ia io. The sequence continues at coordinate 24,038,047 of JAJQQW010000010.1, read as the reverse complement.
CACTTTTTGAGAAACCCTGTGAATAATTATAAAGGCAATCTTTGAACTTCAACTGCATTTTCAAACTTCCAGTAGCCCTTTAGGATAAATTCCCTTAGTTAAAGCTTAGTCTGGGTGAAGGAGAAAGAAACATCAATGGAGCCATCAGCTGTTAGAGTGTGCATACATGTTTTTGGAGACTGTACATAATCAGCTCAAAGACAGAAGTGAAAAATGAGGTAAATTTGACATTCTGCACTAAGGATCACCTTGGGGATGCAAATGGGAGATAAACCACTTGTAGAATAGGTCGAAAGGTTACCTCTGATAATCTCTTATTATGGGAAAAACCCTTCATTCAAATGCTTCTAGGCAGTTAAAGAGGCGGGGGTGGGCGGTGAGGTTGGGCAGTAGTTTCTCTTGAGCCCACAGGGTCTAGGTTGCCTTTAGTTCCATATAATTTGCATACACCCTAGCTGGTTTGGCTCAGTGGATACAGTGTTTGCCCACAACTGAAGGGTACCGGGTTTGATTGCGGCCAAAAGGTACATACTTTGGTTGCAGGCTTGATCCCTGGCCCTGGCTGGGTGTGTGCGGGAGGCCACCAATGGAGGTGTCTCTCTCACATCCTGTTTCTCTCTCTCTCTGTCTCTCCCCCACCCTATCACTCTCTCTCTAAAAAATCAATATAAAAACATTCTCAGGTGAGGATTAACAAAACAAAACAAAACAAATAATCTGCATACCACAGAGGCACATCTTGGGGTGACTGTTTCTGAACCCCTTACAGCGATAACCAATACAACATCTTTTCTTGGTTACACAAGAATATATGGATTAAGAAATGGCTGGAAAAATATAAATAATCTTACTTTTAGCTAGTTGCATTATCTTCTTATCTAATGCTTGTGATTAATAGACCCATTTTTGTATGCTTAATATATTTACTCATTAATTTCAAGATTACTTGGTCCCTAATAATATCTATTCATCCACCAAATATGAAAATATTAAACCATCCTTAACTTTATAATTGAGGAAAGCTAAATAGAAAAGATTTCTTAAAAAAAAATATATATATATACAGTAATAATCTTTACTTAATCTTTCTGTTGAAAACGAGAACCATTATACAATATTATTTTGCCATGGACTAAGATGGCTATACACCATACCTAGAATTATAGCCATGTCTAAGATGGCTATACACCATACCTAGAATTATAGCCATGTCTAAGATGGCTATACACCATACCTAGAATTATAGAGCTGTCAGTTTGAAATCTTGTGGCTTAATGCTAACTGTCCTCTTCCAGCCCCATGGTAACCAGGTTACACTGCTTTGAAGTAGTAAACATGCTGCTTGACACCCAAATACATACAGAATTGCTTCCAAAGGCACAGCGTCTACCAATGAATTTCAGTGGTGCTGGCCAGAGGGTGTCAGGGAAGGTCAAGTACAAGGCTTTAACTTGAGAGTCTTGATACTGATCACTAACAGAAGTTGGCTGGAGACAATGTTTTTAAGGCACAGATTTTGCAGGTGGATTAGCAAATTAAAGGTGACAATATGAATCCTCAGTGTGAAACTTTGGGGGAAATATATTTGCCTGTCAATTTATTTACAGAGAGTTTGATTTTAAATATGGAATAAGAGAGAATAGAACCTACCATAACATGCAAATATAGCTAGATATTACTTACAGATGGAAAAATAGGCTTAAAGAAATATAATCTTTTGTACAAATTAGTACAAAAAGGGGGGTCTGGGAATTAACCCAGGCCATTGGAAACCATATACAGCCCACAAACATCATTAACCTTTTATACAACATTGTATTTGCTCCAAACTGATAGGTAATGTAGTGGTCAAATAGTGGAGGTGGAGACAAATCTAAACAAATAAGCCATCTCAAATGTGCCTCTTCCTCCAATTCTCACAAGTAACCTAATTCTCTGGTTATCTCCTCACTGTCCAGGGCCATCCATTCTGCTGCCAGGGCATGGCTCCCTGCTCCAGATTGTCTCTCCACTCACACTGGCCAGGATGCATGAGGAGGCCACATGGGGAAAATACATTTTGCCACTCTAACTGAGCTCCCAGCCAACACACAGTCACCTCAACAATATGAGTGAGACACCTGGATATCCTGCCAAGTCAACATAATAAACAGATAAGCATACAATGAACAATTTGAATTTCGGGGAACACAGTATCAACAACCATATCCTCCTGTTGTTTCTAAGAAAACATTCAGCCTGAATGTCTTTACACTTATACTATTTATATTTCTCATGTTAAAATGAGTTGTTTTAAAAATAGCACTTAGTGTTCTAATTTCCCTAATTTAATGTCTGGAACCTGCCCACTCACAACTATGTAAATACCAAATTATTCCATCTTATTGTTATTGCCTCATTAATTTTCTGCAGGTTAAATGCATTTTAGATGATACTTTCAAGTTTCATAATATATCAGCAATTTTCTAGCTCTTATTTAATACAAGCAATTAAATAAAAATGAAAAATGGCTTAGAAAATAAAATAGCTGCAGTGTATGAAATACATACTTTTTTAAAGAAAAAATATTTATTGTTGAAATTATTACATTTGTTCCCTTTTCCCCCTCATTGACCCATTCTAGCCCACCCCTAACCCTGCCCCAGGCCTTCACCACATTATTGTCTGTGTCCATGGGTTATGCATATATGCATACAAGTTCTTTGGTTGATCTCTTCCCACCCATCCACCCACCTCCACCTTCGTTATGAGAATATTACTTAACACCTAATATTTGTGGAACACTATATTAAGTCTTATAACTGATGTATTATAAAAGATGAAAGACTATAAAAGATGAAAACCCAGGAGATGTTGCCCAGCTTTTCCATTCTGTCTGACTGGACTCCATCACCAGGTTTCTCTTGCCATCCATCTTCTTCTGATTGGGTTTAGCTAGTGGGGGGAAATGAGAGAGACAGATTGAGGCATTTCATTCATATCTTCCCCATTTCAAGACCACCAATTTGTTATTTTCGGTATTCTTCCACAAATACCCTTTTCTTACTGCTATCCTCCTCAATGCTTTTCCTCTTAAACTTGACTTTCCTCACATAATATTCTCTCCTTGCCCTCTCTGGTGGAGGAAGCCTTCTTTATATTGCTCTCGCTTGGTACCTTATCATCCTTTTCTGTCCCCTTACTCCTGCCCACAACTCTGCACAGGCTCTGCTCATTAAATTCTCCTCATGATCCAAGGTGATTCTGTTTTCTCTCTCTTACCACGCCTTAGTAAATATGCCACAACTCAAAAATAATTGGAAAGAGGATAACTGTGAAAATTGCAGCTAATATTAAGAGTTCACAGAGGAAAGAGCAACATTTATGAGATGGGAGATGGCATGGTATTCATGAAGTGACATATCAACTGGGCCTTGGACCTCGACTGGATTTCCCAATAGATATTTAAAATTATATTAACTTTTTCAGGATGCCAGAAATAATCCTTTTCTTGCAATTTTTTATAATTTCATTATCTATATTTTCATACAAAAATGTGGATTAGTTTTGTTTGGTATTGGACTTCATATTTAAACAATTTTTTTGCTGACATATTCCTTTTTTGTGAGCAGTCTTCAGTTACAAACTTTATGGCTAAGAGCTGTGTGTTTCCCCCCCTAAAAAATTCTTTTTTGCCACTATTAAAAGTTCTGTTCTGGGTGTTATTATACATATACTGAATTGGATGTGTAGTTAGGAGTGAAATTGCTCACTTAGAGAGCATGTGCACCTTTAGTTGTATGATTGTTAAATAAAATGGTTGTATTGATCCATATGGATGATATTTCACATCATCATCAATATGTTAATGTTTGCCATATAGTTGAAATATGGTAATACTTGCTTTTTTGGCTCAATGTAGTTCTGTGTCTTTAAAAGGATTTACTAAGACTTATGTATAAATATCCACCAATAGGTCTAACTCACATGTGATTCAAATGTAAATTAAATAAGGAAATCTTCTTTTTTTTGCTTTATGCAGAAAGATATAAAAAACTCATACATGTGAAATGAAAAGAAAAAAAGCAATTGAAAAGGGATTAAGTTGATAAATGTCCATTTTTAATAGCAAAAATCTGAAGCACTCATCTAAATTATATATACATATATATATTCCTTAGAATATACTGTATTACATACAATAGCTGAAAATTTTACAATATGTAATCCAAATATTTTGAGTGCAACAAGGGCCTATTATTTGTTGTTATTATTTCTCCATAACTACAATACTCCTCACTTTTATACCATGTGTCTGGAAGTATGAGAATATGTGTATGTGCCTGATGATTTTAAAATGGATTTACTTTTTATTAAATAATGTAAAGAGTTTCCTTGGCATTATCCACATAGATTCTTTCCTTTATGCATAAAACAAGCCACATTAATTTGCATCTATAGTAGAGAAAACAGCTATTGTAGACATGCTTAGTGAATAGACTCATATTCTAAGAGCATCCTCATTCTCTGGCTTTTGCCAGCCTTCCCCTTCTCTGCAGGATTCAACAGGCTGCCTTCCACATTCTGACCAGGCTCTCCCAAACCCTGGACCCTGCCCCGAGGTGCTGGGAAGTCCTTTCACATAGACAACAGTGGTGCTTGGTTACCTTTAGGAGCATAGGAAAAGCTAAAGGAGTCACTGGTGCTGTCTGAGTGACAAAACTTCCACTTGGCTTCTGCCTAATTTCTGAGCATTAGTCAGAAGCAAGTGCAAGTTTTATTATAATAATAAAACTGCAGACCATTTTATCAACATGCTTCTTTTCCATTCATTTTAAGCAAGATGGCAACCTTTACCAATCATTCTCCCTAATATACAAGTTTAAGTAACTGAGACACCCCCTCCCACCTCCACCCCATATAGGACAACGTGGCTGACTAGTCGGAGCAGTTGTCTTGGCATTCCCACACCATTCATTGTCATAACAAGGACCGACCCCCAAGTTTATTGTTATTTTTATTCAATCCTCAACAATCATTAATTCAATTCTCAACCAATTATTAAATCAATATCCAATTAATTATTGTTTGAGGATTGAATAAAAATAACTATATTCCTGACCTTGTGCTAGTTCTAGGACTATTCTCTTGACCTTTATTCTACCTGAAGGTTTGTAGTTAGACAATAAATAATTGGAAAAAATAAGTTAAATGTGTATTATATGATATCAGCATAGTGATAACTGTTGCACAGTCAAATCAGGTTGAAATGACACTGAAATGTTGATTGGTTGCTCAAAAAGGCACTGGAGAGAAGAAAATTTCTGTTGGCGTGTGTTTCCCACAAACAGGGCATCCAGGACAAAGGGAATGGGATGTGCTGCAGGGCAGGCTCATCAAGCAGAGGGTGGTAAGAGGCAGGGAGGGAGCTTGGGGCTGGATTAGATCAACAACACTCATAAACGTGTGATGGAAAAGATATAAGTGATTCCCATGATCTGAATTCTTTGGTAAAAGATGACTTTGGCTTCTCTGTGGAGAAAATTGGAAGAAGGATGAACAACGGTAGCTGATACATTAAGAAGGTATCAGCTACCATTGTAGTAGTTCATGAAAGAGATGATAGTTTTGCAATTTGTTTGAAGGTGAAGTGGAATAGATTTTTAATAGATTGGAGTGAAGTATATAAAAGAGCTGGTGATGACTCCATGTGTTGGAGCCTAAGAAATGAGTTAATGGTACAAATTACAAAGTCACTGGAATAGATACAGATCAATAATTCTGTTTTATTTGTTAAATTTGAGATGCTTATTTGAGTTTCTTTATGACTTTTATATGTTTGTAAAATAAAATAAATAACTAGCCTTGAGTCTAGACTCTATGTAGGTCTTATCCTAGTATGTAGAATACTGAGAAATAAAGGCTATTTGGGTATGAAGCCTTAGCTGTGATGTTTGGGATATTACTCTGATGTCATGCAGTAATTCTTGGACTATTTTGCCTTGGTGCTTAAAAGTAAGACTTGCAAACTGTTTTTTGTTTGTTCGTTGTAGTTTTTATAAAAGAGGTATTATTTAGACAAAATAAAAATGATGGAGAACAAATATATGGCAGAAATCAAGAAAAGAGTTTTGTTTTCTTAATAAGTATACCTTATAGTTTGGTTTCAAGAGAATCATAAGTTAGTAAGTACACCTTATAGTTTGATTTCAAGGGAATCACCTCCTAGAAAGGAGACCATATCTATGAGTGGTGGATCTCTACTTATACACAGTATAAAAAGATCCCCCCTCACCAGGAGGACCCATATAGGTCATTGTGCATCAAGGTGGGAGGTTACCTAAAATGGGCACTGCAATAGGGTATGTGAATATCTCACCTATCAATTCACGAATTGAGAATGTTCTTTGCAGCAAACCAATAGAGGGACATTACAGATTATAGACATAGGCCATGCTTTTATAGAATCTAGTAGAGATGTGGTAATTTAAGTAACCCAAGAAGATAAATAAATATCCAGATTGTGATAAGGACTATAAACATAGAAACAGGAAACTATAATAGAAAACAATGGATTGCAGGGTGAATAACTAATTCAAATAAGGGTTTCTCTGAGAAGCAATATTTTAACAAAGAAATAAAGAATAAGGAGTCAGCCATCTTGGTGGAATAGATGAAAAGTGTTTCATGCCAAGAAAACAGCAGTGCAAAGATCTTAGATAGGGAAGACCCTAGAAAATTATGAATTCAACCTGTGTTGCTAGACAGAAGTGAACCATGGTGACATGGCTTGGGATAAGGTAGACAGATAAGCAGGGGTCAAATTCATGTAGCTGTAATTACCAAGGTAAAAATTGAGTATTTTGCCTTTGGGCTAAAATGAGATAATGTTTACTTTTGTTTTGTTTTGTTTTGTTTTTGTTTTGTTTTAACACATTCTGGCTTTAGCCCATAGTATATTGGACTGGTTATGGCAGAAATAAAAACACATGGTAAGAAGTCATTGCAGAAACTCAAGTTTAAAGAACAATTTTATGATAAATGCAAATCCTTTCATTAAGAAAAGTTCGTTACTAATTGCTATCAGTTCTCAGAAACAAGATGAAGAAAATAGATGAGCTCTCTATCACACATAGATTGTATTTCTTGGGTTAGAGAGTATTGTGAGGTTATCTTCCACATCATCCTCCATCTACTCCCAGCATATTTTATGATCTTCATTAAAATTCCATCTTCCCTATTTCTTGCAAAAAGTCTGTGAATTTTTTTTTACATTTAATAGAAAACATTTATTGATTATCTGACAATGTGCTAAACATTGTTTATACATTATCTTGATATTACTTTTGTCAGGACTGTGAGATAGATATTATTTCTAATATATGAGTAATGAGAAAACTGAGGAATGGACAGTATGAACAATTGGTTTTAATGTAGCATAATTGTAAATAATGAAACTGGGATACAAATCCTAATATCCGTGACTCTAAATTTCATGCTTTAAAAAATATATATGTTTTTATTAGTTTAGAGAGAGAGAGGAAAGGAGAGATAGAGGGACAGAAACATCAATGATGAGAGAGAATCATTGACCAGCTGCCTCCTGCACACCCTCTATTGAGGATTGAGGCAGCAGCCGGGGCTGGAATCAAACCAAGGACTTCTTGGTTCCTGGGTGAATGCTCAATTGCTGAGCCACATCACCTTGGCCAAAGCTCATCCTTTTTTAAAAATCACTATTCTATTCTGTCTCTCTAATCTGTGAATTCACCAACTCCTAATTCTTTTCTGAAATAACTATTTATTGCCAGGCAGTGTTCTAGGCTTTTGGGTGCAGCACTGAAAAATCAATAGAAATAACTATCCTCATGAAACTATGTCCTAGTGAAGACAAAATGTAATAAACAAAGATGTAAAATGCACAGTGTGTTAGGTAGTAATAAGTGCTATGGTACAAAGTCAAGCATGGCAAGTGTCCACAGAGCACACAGCATTTGAACATTTTAATAAAATGTCCATGGAGAGTCTTAGGGAGAAGACGGCATCTGACAAAAGACATAAAGAAGATACAGGACAAGCCAAATATATTGCCATGTCCAGTAATAATAAAGAGTCTGTTGCAACTGAAACTGAATGAGGAAATGACACAAGAGGAGGAGAAAAGTTTAAGGAAACATTAGAAGGTTCATATGATGTAGAGTCTATAAGCATTTTTACATGCTCTGGCTTTTACAATAACTGAAATGAGAATAAATAGGAGAGTTTTATGCAAAAGAGAGTCATAATCTGATTTGCTTTAAAGTGCTATTTTGAGAATATGCCAAAGGGTGCTTGATGCCGTATCATAGACACCTGCTTGCAGGCCATTGTAATAACCAGGACGATAAACAATGGCAGCTAGTATCACAATGCTAGTAGAAGAAGTAGTAAAATGTGGTCAGAATCTCACTGGATTTTAGAGCTATAATCAATGGGAAGTATGATGAATAGGTTCTGGCGTGTGAGAGAAAAGGATTGCATGTTTTGGAGATTGAGCAATCTCATTGGTTCAATATTTAAAATTAAGTCACAATTTTAAGTAATATAGGAATGTAGTGAAAAATAGTGAAAATGTGGCTAAAGGAAAAAAAAAAGTCCCCATTCTGTGACCAGAGCTCCTTTCCATTATTTTAAAATCGTATTTGAACAGAGAAAACAACATAGGGGTTTGGGACATAATTATCCACAGTCTAATCTCATTGACAGATTTACCGACTAAATGTGATAGGGCAGTGAAGTGTAAAGAGAAAAAGAAAAATTCTGGAAGCCAAAATCTTAGATTTATTCCTTCCACAAAAAGGATAGATAATATTTATAAAGTGATAAATGTGCCAGATGCTTTTACTTGAATTATCTCATTCTCCTACCGAATCTTACAAAGTCAACATTGTTTTCATTTGTATATATGAGAAAAATCATGGCACTGGGAGTTTAACATTTTTCACAAGATAGTCAATATGTGTGCTGTGTAACCCTAGGACAAGCTATTTAAACATATTGGAATTAAGTTTTCTGTTTTTATTTATATTGAGAGTACATAACTAGATCAAGTTAGAGTTTAAATATTTCACTTATCCTTAGTATGTATGTGAATTGATCCCAAATATCTTTATTCTTTCAGTGGGTATAGGAAGTTTAACAAATATCAGGTATAATATTAGAACAAAGTACCAAATTTCTCTAAAAGCAAAAGAGATGACTACTCTCAGAGTAGTTCTAGTGAGTATACAGAGGGAAAGTAGTTTGGCTCATTTAATTTTGTAAAATCTCTCTCCTGTACATAATTCAAATTCATTTTTTGCCCAAAGGAATAGTGAGGCAGGTATGCACTAATTCATGTCATAGCACGAGAATAGGTAGTAATAAAACACTGGCATTTTCCAAATTGCCAGTATAAAGAATTGTCAGAAGAAGACTAGTATTATCTTCAGATTCTCCAAGGGGTTAACCTTTATGTTATATGTTAAATATGAATGATGTATTAGCTTCTCATATTTCCAAATATAACACTTTGTGCCTTGGTCCTGTTCCTCAGGATGACCTTGATGTAATCAGAGATAATAGTGTTCTTTACCAAAGACATTAATCAATAACTTTATACTATGAAGATCTATGAATATTTAATAGCTTCAACTTAAATAATTCACATTTTGCATGACTAAAAAATAAAGTCAATTGAGTGACTGCAATTTCTTTATCCCTCATATTTCTATTACATTTACTACTTGTTTGAGAAGGGCATGGAATGATACATGTTGATTATTACATAATGCATCTTTTGCTCATTTTTCCATGTATATGTAGTTTTCATTTATTTTTAGTTCCATTGCTGAACATGACCATCCCTTTTGTTGAGTCCATAATTCCAGCAAGAGATCATGTGGAAAGAAGTAGCCTTAATTCAGTTAAAATGCACTGTTAAAAATATGCCTTAAATTTTTAATAGGTGAGAACATCAAATAACTTTCAAAATAAAAATATAGAATCGTAAATGCCTATTAAAATTGTGTTGAAGTCTTAAAGGGGGAAATAAATTATAATAATTGCAGATGAGATTGAAATCCAGTGAATAACTCATCTAGGAAAAGGCTTTGTGGAAGGTCATTAAAATAGAATGTCACGTCCTAGCAGTGCAGCTCAGTTGGTTAGGTGTCATCCCCTGCACCAAAACGTTGCTGGTTCCACTCCTGGTCAGGGCACATGGCTGGATTGGGGGCTTGGTCCCTGGGGGGAGGGGGGGTGCAGGAGTCAGAGAATCAATGCTTCGCTCTCACATGAATGTTTTTATCTCTCTCCCTTCTGCATTCTCTAAAAATCAGTACAAATATTCTAAATATAATAAAATAAATTTAAATGTCAATATGAAATATGTAACAAAGTCATTAATAAATGGAAATATATATAAATATATTACATATATGCATATATTCATTCTAAATCATATACAACCATTGTATTCCCCCCAAAAAAACAACAACACCACAATAATAAAGCTTCAGGACTTTTTTTTAAACAAAAGAAAATTACCATTGTCCATGGTAGAAAATTAATGTCATCAATAGAGTAGATTTCTACATAATCACACAGTAATACTACTCCCTCAGTAATTTGTTCCAAGTTTTTTGGTAAAATTTAATTAAATCATGGATCTGAATGTGTTCTAGGAATAGGAATATACAAAAGAATAATCATAGTTCACTAAAATATTTTATTTGCATATAAAAATCACCTGTGTTTGGGAATGTTCTGAGAGTATGAATTACCTATGGAGAGACAATTATGCGTACATCCACTAAGTCTTTAAGTTCAGTAAGCTGGATAAAAGTACAAACTTATCTATAATAATAAAAGCATAATATGCTAATTAGAGGACGACCTTCTTGACAAAGCCATGGCTGCAAGGGAAGCCCAGGTCCTGGGTGCCAGAGGAAAGACAGTGCTGGCCGCCGGGGGAAGGGGGAAGGAAGGCCTACTCTTTTATGAATTTCATGGATCGGGCCTCTAGTACATATATAAGAAGATTCATATATAAATTGACATATGTATATATGTATATATCAGTAGTTATTTGTCAAAAAAAAAGTACCTCTAATATACTTTATTCTTTTGAGTTGTACTTTGCCTCCTGAAATTGTAATCGTATTTTTAAAGTAATTTATTTTTTTATTTTTTTTCTACTAGATGTATGATTTATCAGAGCATAGTTCTTTCTTGTTTATGTTAGTAGGTTTGTGTACCTGTATTGGAGCTACACTTTGACAAAGACCAAACAGAATAGCATTGTTATATATGCAGGAATTTTTAAATTTTTAAATTTTTATTTTTTTTTGTTGAAGGTGGGGTGGGGTGTTGGGCAGGGAGTGGAGGGAGTGAGCAAAGAAGAGAAAAAAAAGAAAAATAACTCATGGACAGGAACAACAGTGTGGTGATTGTAGATTGTAGGGGTAGAAGGGTGTGGGTGGAGGTGGAAGAGGGTATAGGGGTGATAAATGGTGATGGGAGAAAAATAAAATAAAAGGAAAAAAAATAATAACATTGTATATCTTACTTTTGGGCAAGGGGAACTTACATATGACAGAAAATTACCAGGCCTTCTTAATATCTGTTACTAAGGTAAATAAATAAGTTGAAAATAAAAATAATACAAAAAGGCATTTGGGTATAGATGTCAGGAATGAAACTAAAGAAAATGAAAAATAAAATAATAAGGAAAAGCACTGGATATAGAATTACAGTGCTTCCCAGGAACATGAGTTCCAAGTACTCACTCCCCATTTGGTGGAAATGTATACCTCCCATAAGCTTCCAGCAGTGCAAAGTGTATTTCCTGGTTCAGAATGTCCTGAGCAGTTTATCACAAGGTTCTGGGAAGATTGAGGGGCTGGGAAGAAAGAGAGATTATAAAATTGTGTGTGTGTGTGTGTGTGTGTGTGTGTGTGTGTACATGTGAAACAGAATAGTGCAGAAAAATGTCCTTCTTCCTCACTTCTATCTTACTTCTATTACTGAAGAATGAAACCAGGCCAAAAAATAGATTGGGTCATTTTTGTTTGCTTTTTTATTTTGTAATATGAGGGAAAGTTCAAGCTGACAAAGTAAATCGGCAGATTGATCTGAGTAGGGGGACACATGCAGGAATTCTAATACAGAGAATCAATAAAGACCCTTGGTAATGAATAATGATCTAAAGTATTTACCTAAGGATTCATCACCTTGTTGCAGGTTTTTGGAAGCGGGCTATATTTTTTAAATCATAACAGATGTATATTGCCATAAACAAGGGATTTTCAAGCCAGTTTCACGTGGCCTAAAATTATTTTATGTATTATAAGAGGAATGCCTAAGACAAGTCTTATGGTAAAAACAGATTTATTGTTTCTACTAGTCACCTGTGTTACTTCTCCATATATTACCACTGCGATATATTATCCATTCTTCACAGCAATGGCTCTGCCATGGTAAATAAAATATCTCATTGTCCTTCTATGTCCATTTTGCATTATGTTTCTAAGCAGACTTTTATAGTTCGCTCGAAGAATTATAGCAGGTCTTTAAACAAAAACAAAGTTCAAGCAAAAATCTTAGACTGTTACAAATCCTTTCTGTTTTTTAAGTGGAATTTTAAGTAAATATTTTTTCTTATATCTTTATGAAGAAAAATATGTGGTATCTCATGGTGTTATCTAAAGCTAATTTTGTCTTGAATAAAAGCAAGATCAGATAGACTAGAAACAGTCTAAAATAGACAAGGTGACAAAAAACAATGAAAGTAGAACTAAGAAAAACTTTACATCTTTTTCATTCTAATAGTTTAATCTACATTATGCTATAATTATATATTAATCACTTTCGAAGCACTTCTACTTTTCATTATGTTGGGAAATTAACTTAAAATGTAACATTCACATACAATTGAATGAAATTGTTGAGTCACGTGTATCAACAATAGATAATGCCAACTTTTCATTCTTACTACAGCATTTCAACTCCATCAGCAATACATGACTTGTCAGTGCTATAATTAGCAACCTGGTGGGTATGTAGTATTATCTTCTTCAGTTGTTTTTCTCATGGTGACTATGTCTTGTATTTCACTCATGAATAATGGGAACCTTTTCATACATTGGCAATTTGTATTTCCTTTTCATTTAAGGGCTTCATCAAACATCTTGTCCATTGCCTGGGATTCTCTGTATTTGCTTATTGATTTGTAGGGTTTTATATCTTTTTCTTGATGTGAACCTTTGTCAATTATATATTTTGCAAATATAGTTACAGGTAGATAGATATCTATCGATATATTATGTGCAAGTTTATATCTAATTGACACAATACTACTTATTGAACAGACCATCCTTTCCCTAGTGTTATTTATTAAATTTCCATATATGTGTGAGTCTTTATCTGGACACTCTACTCTCTATCATTGATTTATATGCTTATCCACAGTCTAAAACATATCTTCTTGATTTATTTTCCAATGAATGTGATAGGTTATTAGAATAATCCAACATTTTAATTCTTTTAAATTACTGCCTTTACATTATTTATCCTTTATGTTTTAATATAAATTTTACAACTTCCACGACAAGAACCCAGTTGTCATTTTGTTTGTAACTGAACTGAATGTTTAGAATAATCTGAGCAAATTTACACCTAACAGTATTGAATCACTAATTGCAAGAATATGATTTTGCTCTCCATTTATTTAGATATTTTCAAATATACATCAATAAGCTTTATAGTCTTTAGGGAAGAGGACTTGTACATTAATATGAATATATTTCATGCATTTTTATTTCACTGTCAATGATATCATCTTTCCTTATTATTTGTTTCTAGTAATATACAGTGTATAGATATTCAATTGATTTTTACCCAACAGCTTTATGTTAAGGAACATTGATAAGTCAACTTCATAAATCTAATTGTATATCAGTAGCTTATCTTAATTTTCATTAATCTTATATATCTGCATAATACTATTTTTATTGCTTACTTCTAATTTTTATCTTATTCTACTGGTGTTCTAAACACAAGTATACTAGAGAAAATAGTAACAGGCTTTCTTGTCTACTTTGTTTAAAGAGAAACTTTTTTTACATTAGTAGGATTTTTTCTTAGATTTGTAAATATCTTTGATCAATTCTCTTCTGTTACTAGTTTATTTTTATTAAGATTGCTAAATAAATTTATCTAATCTTTTGCTGGTCTTTAATTTTATGATCACATGTTTTCTACTGATGAAGTCATCACAGTAAAATTATATTGGTAAAGCTTTAAATTTCAAAGGACTCCTTCATTCATGGACTAAATCCATTTGTAACTGAGATTGACCTGAGGTTAGCAACTATTTCTTCTTTTTTTCTGATCTTGGCAGAATTTGTGTTTGATTTGTGTACTTTTTTCCCTAAAAGTTTCAAATAATTCACCAGAGAAAAAAATTGACTTCTAATAGGAGTTTATTTAATCAGATATTAATTTTTTTCAATGGCTATAGGATTATATAAGATCTCTATTTTTATCACTTTTAATAGGTTGTATGTGTAGCTTTTTAAAAAAATGTTTTACTCAATGAGATACCTAACTCAAATTCTGCTAATGTTGTTAAATATTGGTTTATATCTGAATGTGACAAAATTGAAATAGCAGTAATGTAAAGTTATATCCAATTTAAATCTAGGCAATCCTCCTTTATCCAATTCATTTAAAATTCCCCATAATTAGTTTATTTCTGTGCCATTGTGTTTATTTCTGTCTCATCTTTTAAAAAATATTCAATGCATATAAAAATGTATACATAAGCCCTGTTACATGCTGAGCATTATTTCTAGGTTATCAAGGCAGCACTAACAATCTAAAGGTATTTGAACTCACATTTTTTTTACTCCTGATTTTACCTAAATTGATTAATAGCTGACAGAAAAAGTAAAATAATTATGTCTTTAAGGATAAAATATGAAGTACTAGAGGCCCAGTGCAAAAAATTTTGTGCACTGGGGGGGGGGGGGGGGGGGTCCTTCAGCCTGGCCTGCACCCTCTCACAGTCTGGGACCCCTCGCTCCGCACCGCCCACCTGTAGTGGAGGCGGGAGAGGCTCCCGACACTGCTGCTGCTCTCGCCAGCTGTGAGCCCAGCTTCTGACTGAGCAGCGCTCCCCCTGTGGGAGCGCACTGACCACTAGGGGGCAGCTCCTGCATTGAGTGTCTGCCCCCTGGTGGTCAGTGCACATCATAGTGACTGGTCATTCCACTGTTAGCTCGATTTGCATATTAGGGTTTTATTATATAGGATTATTACTTCAAATGATGGTGCAGGTCTTTGTTTGCATATCAGAAAACACGAGATGAAGGCTGTCATATATATCATCTGAGATTTACATTAAAGAGAAATCCTTTGAAATAGTAACAGAAATTTTCACAGAAACTGAGTTAAAGTATGTGTATATTGGTTCTAAAGATTATAGTACTTCCTGTAATACCAACAAGTGGTTTGGAACAGCATCATTATTTCTCCAACACTAAAAAAGAAAAAAATATTAATTCAAAATTTAAATATAGTGCCCAGCTGGAGTGGCTCAGTTGGTTGAGTATTGTCCCACGCACCGAAAGGTTGCTGGTTTGATCCCTGGTCAAAAAACATATGGAGGGCAACCAATAAATATTTCTCTCTCTCTCTCTCTCTCTCTCTCTCTCTCTCTCTCTCTCTCTCTCCCTCTCTCCCCCTCCCTTCCTCTCTCTAAGCATGTCCTCGGGTGAGGATTTAAAAATATATAGTAACATATGAAGTGGCCAATCATAATGAGGCATGGCTACTTCATATGTTACTATATATTTTTAAATCCTCACCCGAGGACATGCTTAGAGAGAGGCACTATTATATGATCCAAAGTACTGCCTTATATCCTACCATCCCCCCACCCCCCACAAAAACAATTCCTACCGAGAATAGTAGTCATAGGTATTTGCTATTGACACATATTTTTCTTTTGGCCAGTCACTTAATTGTAGAGAAGCACAGCATTAATCATCATCCTATCTAATAAAAGAGTAATATGCAAATTGACCATACCTCTGCTTCACCCATAAGCCATGCCCACCAGCCAATCAGGAGCAAGTATGCAAATTAACCCAACCAAGATGTCTACAGCCACGGAGAGAGCAGGAGCCTTGGATTTCCTCGGCAATGGAGGAAGCCAAGATTTCCGCACACCCTTGTGGGCCCAGGCCTCCACCCAAGGCTACAAAGTTTCAATTATAGAAGATAAATCCCAACAAAAATGGCTGCAGCCACTGAGGGAGCAGGAGGCTTGGCTCCACTGAAGGCTACAAAGTTTCAATTGTAGAAGATAAATAAATCCCAGATACCAGGGCCTCCACTTGGGTTGCCGGGGGGTGTGGCCAGCCTGCAAACCATCACAGGACCCTCGCCCAGATCGCCCCACGCCCCAAGGGAACCCCCACCCTGATCTGGAACACCCTTCAGGGCAAATAAGCCAGCCCCCACCCATGTACCAGGCCTCTATCCTATCTAATCTTATCTAATAAAAGAATAATATGCAAATTGACCATCACCCCAACACACAAGATGGCTTCCCCCATGTGGACACAAGATGGCCACCACAAGATGGCCAGCAGGGGAAGGCAGTAGGAGGGACCAGGTCTGCAAGGGAGGGCAGTTGTGGGCGATTAGGCCAGTAGGGGAGGGCAGTTGGGAGGGACCAGGCCTGCAAGAGAGGGCAGTTGGGGGCAATCAAGCCTGCAGGAGAGGGAAGTTAGGGGTGACCAGGCCAGCAGGGGAGAGCAGTTAGGGGGGACCAGGCCTGCAGGGGAGGGCAGTTAGGGGTGACCAGGCATGCAGGGGAGGACAGTTAGGGGCAAACAAGCTGGCAGGGGAGCAGTTAGGCATCAATCAGGCTGGCAGGGGAGTGGTTAGGGACAATCAGGAATGCAGGCAGGCAAGCAGTTGGGAGCCAGTAGTCCTGGATTGTGAGAGGGATGTCCAACTGCCCGTTTAGGCCCGATCGGGCCTAAACGGGCAGTTGGACATCCCTCAAGGGGTCCCAGATTGGAGAGGGTACAGGCTGGGCTGAGGGACACCCCCCATGCATGAATTTCATGCACTGGGACTCTAGTTCAGATTATAATGCAAAATGAAAGCAGAGTGAAAATTCAAAGTCTTTATTCAGAATATGGAAACAACAATTTGTAATTTCAAGGTAACTATAAACACAATCCTACTCTCACCAATTTAGGGTAGCACCAGAGTGTATGTATTTGTTGTGTATCATGCCAGTTATTTTAATCTGTTTAGCCTTCAGTCCATATGAGTGTGTGTGTGTGTGTGTGTTTTAATAATATCGGGTGTTTAAAAGTGCTGACCAGTGTTATTTCTTTCTTTTTTCCTCCTGAAGCTCATGACAATGGAATTATTTCTGCAGAGTCTATACAAAGTCACAAACAAAGTCACCAAGCTGGAGCTTGTCACCCAATAATAGACTCTGTCATTTATGAGTTCCCACTTTATGGCGTGCTATGAAATGCTTTTACCTGAACCATTACGGAGCTACCTGAATCGTAGGGATAAATCTGCCACCACGTTCTGCATACAATGACAGATTGTCTCAGGGTGAACGAGTCTCAGTGAGAAGAGAACAACTTCTATCCCGCCCCCACCCCTGCCTGTGTAGATGCATGCCTGAGTAGCATGAAGCTCTGCTTTCTTACAATGTTATTTATTGGGAGCTGTTATTCCACTGTAGTTTTCACTCACAATTTGACAATTCCTCTTGCACTGTAGTTGCCACAGTGAACAAAACACTTGTCTTCTGTTGAAACTGCTGTCAGTAAAGGAGCATTCATTTCCTTCCTGCTGATCCTCAATTTGAGCATCTCTGTGCCAGGCATTCTGCCCGCATTTGGCATTCATGATTTTATTTATTCTCTAGTAGCTCTGCAGGATGGATATCATTATCTCCTTTTTAAAAACGTTCAGGTCACGAACCTAGTAAGTAAGTATACCTAGTAACTATTCGACCCTGATTTTCCCCAATTCCCAACTCTCTGCCCTTTTAATGAACTACAATGTCACTGGTGTTTGAGCATATAGCATATTATTAGCATAGCATTTCTTTTTAAAATTTTAATTGTGAAATATACATGCCACTGCTATATATAACTTAGATGTACAATTCAATCATCATTACAAAATAATGTATTCACAAGTCAGTTTAATACTTTAAAAGCCTCTGTTTGTTCCCTGTTGACTTTATTCACTCAGGAGTAGTAATCACTTATCCTGAATTATGTATTACTAAATCGTTATTTTGAAATCTAGAGCATATGTTTGTATATATATATATATATATGTATAGTTAGTTTTGTCTGCATTTTCAATTTATATAAATAAAATTACTGTGTGTTTTTGGAGAGGTTGCTTTCCTCAGTCGACTTTATGCTTTTGAGATTCATCCAATGTGATCCATGCAGCTGCAGTCTATTTCGCTGTTGATGGGCATTTGGGTGGTTTCCAGTATTTTACTATTACGAACAGGGCTGCCTAGGAGAATTCTGATTTCATGTATGCAGAAGCACGTGTACAAGATTCTCTCTAGAGTTTGTAACAAGTAGTGGGATTGCTGGGTCCTAAAATATGCTTATGTCAACTGTATTAAGTAAAGCCAAATTATTTTCCAAAGTAGCTGCATCTATTTGCAATAAGACAAGCAGTTGCTATGCAATTAATGAAGGTGTTCCTTGCTCTATATCTTTCCCAATCACTGGTGTTGTCTAACCTCAGAAAGTTTACCAAAATGGTCACTTTAGTTTTGATTCATAGTTCTCTGCTCTCTAACATCCCTTTATTATTCATATGCCATCATTTGTAAAATCCCTGTTCATATATTTTACCAATTTAAAATCTTGTTAGTGGTCTTTTAACTTTATTGACACACATGCATGAACACACACATTCACATACACACATTCACTTATTCACTCAGTTGCCATGAACATTTCGTCTGCAATGCCAATTCTTTATGAGAGTTATATTAGTGGAAAATACCTTCCAGTTTGAATTACCATTCATCGTGTCTACAGATGAACAAAATTCTTATATTTGTTCAATTTATCTATAATTTTTTTCTTTTCTATCATTTATAAATCTTGTTTAAGAAATCCTCCCCTATCCAAGACCATAAAATCATTCTCATATTATTTTTAAAAATAGGTAAGTTTCACTTTTATACTTAAAACAAGATAAATCTGGGGTCAATTGTTGTTTATATTTTGAGTTAAGTACCCACCTCCTTTTCATATAATGATAACTATTTTTACATGCCCATTTATTTATGAGTCCATCTTATCCCCAAGAATATCTAAGCACTGTCATTAATTTAATTACCACACATACATGAATATAATTCTGTTCAGATTGCATCTTTGATTATATTAAATATATAGATCGGTTTGGAAAATATAGTCGCATTTGCTCTTTAGTGTGTTTATAAAAATAATATTTCTATCAATTTTATAGGTCTTTAATATTTATATAACATTTTTAATAAAAAATTTATTATATTTAAAAATATATAATTGATGTATTATTTCTAGTATCAGGCATCTTATTATTTTCTCTGCATTCTCAATATTAGGTTAAAAGATTTCCTAATTTACCATGACTGTAATCATGAAATTATATATGTTTGTATTGACCACTTTTTCTGCAAGTACTGTCACAAACATGCAGGTTCCTTTCTTTAATCTGTTAATTCATAAAATAATATTGATCAATAATTTGTTGTTAAATTAATCTAGAATTAATAGGGAAAAATCCAATGGTTCATTATATAATACTAGAGGCCTGGTGCACGGATTCTTGCACTGGTGGGGTCCCTCAGCCTGGCCTGTGAGGATCGGGCTGAAACTGGCTGACATCCCCCAAGGGGTCCCAGATTGTGAGAGGGCAGTTCTTGGGTAATGCACCCCAGAATCGGGATCCCTCCTCTCTTGTTCCAGGTGTGTTACCTGAGAACCTCAGCTGCCAAGTCACTGCAGCTCAGCAGCTCCTGTGATGAGCATCTGCCCCCTGGTGGTCAGTGCATGTCATACTTACCAGTTGGAGCACCTGCCCCTGGTGGTCATTGTGCACCACAGCTACCAGTCGGATGGTCAAAAGGTCAGATGGTCACTTAGGCTTTTATATGTATTGATTATATTATCCTTAATATATATTTTTTGCGAGACAGTGTGGTTCAGTGGTTGAGGGTTGATCTATGAACCAGGAGGTCAAGCTTCGATCCCCAGTCAGGACATATGCCCAGGTTTCCAGCTGGATCCCCAATGAGGTCATGCAGGAGGCAGTCAATTAATGATTCTCTCTCATCATTGATGTTTCTATCTCTCTCTCCCTCTCCTTCCCTCTCTGAAATCAATAAAAATATATTTAAAAAATACATAAATATATTCTTGCATTGCGTTTGCCTTTTTTGTTTTTATCATTTTTCATATTTAATAACTTAACATTCTTTGTTTCTTCAATTCTCTGCAAGGATATGGAGAAGATTGGACTCATTTCTCCATAAATGTTTAGAAAAAAGTTTATTTTAATCTATTTGATTATTGTTTGGAAAAATTATAAATTATTGATTTAGGTTCTCTGTAGTTAACTGTCTATGTACATTTTCTAGTTTTTTACAACTTAGTCAAAGTAATTCATTTAGGGAATGTATTAACATAATAAATTTTCAAAACTATTAGAATAAAAATGTTCAATTTTAGCATTTAACATTTAAATTGTAATGTATTTTTATTTACATTTTTATTTCTATTACTGTTCATTTGTGTATTCTATTTTTTATCTTTATTTTGCCAAAGTTTTTTTTCAAACATAAAACAAACACTCCTAAGTCAATATATCATTTAAAAATAATTCAAAAGCCTCATATATTTAAAATTACTCAAGCTGATAAACATTAATAATGAGAAAATGGTCTGGAAATTAATATTTATATGACCCAAGTTTCAAATTTAAACAAAACAAAAAACACAATAATAAACTTTCATCTCCTCTTGTGAATGATATAATTTCATGAATAAAAATTCATCTTTCTAAAGAAAGATATAAATTTCTAATAAAAATTAAAGGTTGGTTTTAAAATCGAGAGACTCTTTTAGGTTGCATACTAGTCAACTGGCAAAAATGTAACTCGGTTTTTCAAAGAAAGTGCTGTCTGTATCTGTCTCTGAAATGCAAATACCTGATCTCTGAGGAGTCTTGTCAGAGTCCTCTTTTATTTATTTTTTACTTTTTTATCTTTATTGTTGAAAGTATTACATAGGTCCTCCTTTCCTCCCCCATTAACCTCTTCCAGGATGCTCCAGTTTGCCCACGCCCCAGCCCTCACTACCCCATGGTCTGTGTCCATGGATTATGCATATGGGCATACAAATTCATTGTTTAATCTCTTCCCCCCACCCTCCACTGTTGAACCTCAGAAGAAGGCAGGCAGAGCTATCTTTTAGAATGCGGATTTCTGGAAGGAGTTATCTAAGCCAATCAATATGGAGCAGAAACTATGGCAAGTCATCTTTACTCTGGCCCTGCTGAAGACAAGGTTTGGACTTTTTCTGTGGCAGGATGGACGGAAATGAGATATAGGAAACCTAGGAGTTTATTTCCACCCAAATAAATATGACTAATCATCCCATGTGAATTTCAGGAAATTCTTTCCATCCCAACATTGCAAGCACTCCACTTCCACTGATAACAATAGCATAGCACTCCTTAAGTCAGGTGGGACTAATTGAACCTCAAGGATGTCCAATCAAGGGCAGATAAGCACAGATCTGTGGCTGAAAGCAGGGGCAGTTTAGTTGTTACAGCTGGGATCTGAGGAGTGTTACATACCACAAAGCCTCAATCCCACTTACATTTGGAACATTATGTGAAAGCAAAATTAAAGTCTGAGCATTAGTATAGATAATATTTATCTCTTCAGAGTGACAAGATGATTTCATTGAGCTAAATCTGTCAATGTGAAAGACAGACTAATGGTCCCTAAAAGATGTCCATGTCCCCCAATTCACAGAACAGGTGAAAATGTTACATTACATGGCAAAGAGGAATTAAAGTTGCAGATGAATTAAGGTTACTAATCATGTGACATTAAAGTAGAGAGACAGATAAATGAAGCAGGTGTGCATAATGTAATCACAAGCATCCTTAAAAGTGGAAATGTGAGGCAGAAGTCAGAGCAATAGAAAATAAGAGGGACTCAAACCATCATAGTCTTCAGGACTTCCAGAAAACATCACAGCCCTGCCAAAACCTTGACTTGAGCCCAGAAAAACGTCCAACCCACAGAACGGTAAGAAAATAAATTTGTGCAGTATTAATCCACTAGGTGTATGGTAATTTGTTACAGCAGCAAAAGAAAACTAATTCGAGTTTAAACCAATTTTGCTTTATGGTGTTTTTTTGTTTATTTTTCTTTTCTTTTTTTTCTTTTTAGCTTCTGTTTCTCTGTATTCAATGGTGGAGAGTTTTTGGTAACAAATCAACTCAATTTTAAAGCAGTAGAAAGAAATATAGAATAAGTATACTTGCAACTCTGCCAGGCAGCTCTCAATAAGGGAGAGAAGGGCCCATTTATTTCATGTTTTATGATAAATCTTTTTCAAGTGCCTAATGAAACTTAAGTTTTCTCTTACAACTTTTAAAAAGATTTTTAACCTGTCCTCTTCAAAATCTACTCACTAAGTAAGTTCTACTACTGTTATATTTTACCTCCAAGCTTTTTGCTTTTCTTTTAAAAGCTGAAGATCAATTTCTTATTGATCTTTCTTCTATCCACCTCGTTTCTGAAACTCATTTCTGATACTGAGCAAACTGTATTCTCTTCCAACTTGTTTTGACATCTATGTGTGCTCTTAATCTTTGTTAACGTTTTTATTATTTACCTGGCCTTTGAATTTAAAACCTTGGGAATATTCTTTACTGATAACTTTTCTCCTTGCATGTCTATCTGGTCTCCAAGCCTCTTGAGTCTGGCTTTATTCTTCCATTGCCTTTGCCAGAATCTTAAATTATTCTCTTCATTTCTTACCTGGATTATTGCAATAACCTTCTAGCTGATCTCTCTGTTATCATTCTATTTCCCATCCAGACATTTTCATGCTCCTATGAGGCTTCCCTTTCAAAATCCTATTTTCGGTATGAATTTTTTGGAAGTTGTCATTGTATTTCTGCTCCCTACTGACTCCAAGGCCCCATCACTCCTTCTCTACAAATTATAGGATTGTGATCTACTCAAGCTCTATTCATTGTTTTACTGTGATGTCTTATAGAGCTTGGAAAACTTCAGGTGCCAAATATGTATAAATAAATAAAAGCCAAAATAGCTGAAGCCAACAGTTTTCACAGTAATGGATCAGAGAGATAATACGGTCTTTGCTGATAGTCCATTGAAAAGGTGAAAGAGAAATATTTTCCTCTTAATCTCTTGCAGCTGAAATTGCTTTCATCCCCTCCAATCTGCTTGGTGATTACAACCAAACCTTTTTGACAAATTCAAATGTTATCTATGCATTAAAACAGTGATTTTCAACCTTTTTCATCTCATGGCACACATAAACTAATTACCAAAATTCTACGGCAAAACAAAAAATATATTTTTTGCAGACCTGATGAAAAAGAATACGGATAATTTTGATTCATTCACACTGGTTGGCTATTGTGTTAGCTGTTGTAATGTTTTTATTTGACAATCTGAGGGAAAACAGGTCAGTGGCCCTGTCAGGTATTGCATTTTAAAAATTCTTGTGGCACACCAGTTGAAAAATCACTGCATTGAAGGACTGATATAATCATTTTAAGAGGCTGTCGCTAATTAGCCTAGGATTAAGGGGATAAAACTAGTACTTAAAAGAATGCATGCTCTAATGGCCTCTCTATAGCTTTCCATTGTTTCATGGATAAAATTTAGTATTTTTACTGAAAGCATTCAGTTCACCTAGTCTGTGAATACAGACACTGATATGGTCTACTGATCATAAAATAAAAATATCTAAATTCTTACGCTGATTTAACTACCTTTAAAAGGATTTTCCCTGTGGTAAATACAAGTAGGAAAAGTGACAACAAAGCAGTGCACCATTTGTTTCTGTTCTTAACCTGATTTTTTTTAATCCTTACTGGAGGGTATGTTTTTTACTGATTTTAGAGGGAGGAAAAAGGAGAGAGAAAGAGAGACAGGTCAATGTATGAGATTAACACTGATCAGTTGCCTCCTCTCCTCACCCAGACTCTGGATTGAATTCTCAACCTAGGTATATGCGCTGACTGGGAATCGAACCGGCAACCTTTCTGTGCACAGGAGGATGCTCTAACGAGCCATCCTGGCCAGTCTACACCTGATTATTCTTATTAGGTCTTTTTTTCCCCCTCTAAAAATTACTATAAAAATTTTGCTGTTATTACTGTTTCATGTGTGGTTAGTGTACATTTTTTTAAATTATGGCACACTGTCTCACATGGAAATTGGTCAATTTGGTAGTCACTCAAACATTAAATGGACCCCTATTGATTTTCCCTCAGCTCTTTGTGAGGACTAGAAAAACCAGAGTATCATAAAATAGTTGTCTTCTTGTTATAAAAACCTCTCCTTTTATAGCAATAGAAGTATTATATTATCTCTCACATTGCTTTATTAAACACCAACATTAATATGAAATAGTGTTAAAAAAACATATGTTGGTGATAAAAAAAAAAAAAAGCTGAGGTTTATGGTGGAAATGGAAGCTTTCTAAGTCACTCTACTTATGCTCCCTTAAAAAAAAAAAGTTTTTACTTTGACTATTTAGAGCAGGCGTCCTCCAACTACGGCCCGCAGGCCACATGCGGGTATTTTTGCCATTTTGTTTTTTTACTTCAAAATAAGATATGTGCAGTGTGCATAGGAATTTGTTTATAGTTTTTTTTAAAACTATAGTCCGGCCCTCCAACCGTCTGAGGGACAATGAATTGGCCCCCTGTTTAAAAAGTTTGAGGATCCCTGAAGAGTCTCCACCCTTCTGTACAGTGATTTTCATGAAAACAGAAAAGCCATTTACATCTATGTTTTCATTAAATGATGTTATATATCAGTGAAGTGATGTTATATATCAGTGAAATAAGCTAGGTTGGAGTAGAGTAGACACTTTTAAGGTTTTGTACATTGGATAAAGTTTAACATGATTTAGTTTCCATGGAAAAAAGCTAATATAACAGAAATCTAAAAAATGGAATTTTGAAATTTCAGGTTTTCCTCATCTGTTAAGGTTTCTGTGCTGCTTAGTGCCTCAGCTCTGGTTACAGTTCTTAGAAACTACTTTTTGCTAATATTGTCTTAACCTTACACAGTTGTTACCTATTGTTTGGGCAGTCAAATAAAATAACAAAATATTTATTTAGTCCTATTATGAGTCAACCCCTCTCAAATGTTAGGCCATTCAAATGTGCAGATGGAGATGTGAAGACTTAACAAATTTTAATTATTCACCTGTCTTCAAACCTAAGAAGCAACAGAATTGGTCTTTAAGACTTGCTATCCTAACAATGAATCCTTGATCTTTTCACTATATAACATGATGCACTAGTCTCCTAGAGCTGTCATAACCAAGTATATATTAAAAACTGCGTGGCTTAAAAAAAAAAAAAAGATGTTTCTATTGCAGTCCCTGGGGGCTAGGAATCCAAGATCAAAGTGTCAGTAGAATTGGTTCCTTCTACAGACTGTGACAGAATCTCTTCCATGCCCTTCTCCCAGCTTCTGGTAGTTTCCTGGGAATCATCATGTTTCTTGGCCCTGCATCATCACTCAAATCACTGCTTTCATCTTGACCTGGCATTCTCCTTGAGCTTGTTCTTCTGTGTCCAAATTTCCTCCTTTTTAAAAATTCTAGTTATGTTACATTAAGGCTGTTAAATAAAAATTGCACCAGATAAGTCGAGGCAAAGGTTTTATTTGGAACTATTCCGAGAGGGGTCAAGACTATTCATATTAGTAGAGAGATTGACCTCAACTCTGCTGAAATAAATGGCAAGATAATTTTTAGGCTCCAGGGAGAGCTAGTAGGAAAAGTCCTGGAGGATATTAGGAGGGAAGTTGCCTACAATGATTAGTCCATCTCTATTTGCTAATCGGTGCTGATTTTGTTGCCGGTGGAAGTGGGTTTCTTATGGTGTCACAAGGAGAAGCATTTCCAGAGACTCACATGGAGGATGGGATCAGGTGGTAATATTGATTTTCAATGCAAAATCAAAAGAATGTCTCTCCAATGTCCCATCTCCATCTGTCCCGCCATGGAAAATCAGGGTCAGAAATACAGTCAATGTCCAGAGATCCTGTGCCATATTAAAGCTTAGTCCCAGTCCAGCATTTGGCGATCTTTGATTGTGTTCTTGACTACAATTTGTTGCTTTGCTGCTGTACCCAGGCTCCCGCCTGGAGCCTGTGTGTGGGATCTGCGCAGCCGGCAGGGCCATGTGGTGTCTAGGGCCACATGGCTATGGAGAAAGAACAGGGCAAGTGTAGCACACGAGCAAGAGAGAGAGAGAGTTTTGTTCTCCTGGAGTTTTAACCAGGATCTTTTTCAAAATACCAATTAACCTCCCAAGATGTTGTGGGCTTGCAGTGGGGTCTACCCCCCTAGGTAATGATCTTTCTCCTAGGTTAGGCTGACAGGCCTCTGGCAAGTACCTCCCCTGTGCCATTTTGACTTTATTAAGCACGGGTCTCTTAGGAACTGGCAGGTTTTCCAGATATAGAAGCAGAAGGTATGAGTACTAACTATAATATGTTTGCACACATAATTCTAGTTTAATCGATACCATAATTATTGTGGGACTAATATATTTTTTACTTACTTTGGGACCTGAATGTAAAATGCAAACCTATATCCTCTGCAGGTGAGATTATTCCATGGGCCAAACCCAACGGGTGGTTTGGCTCTTTCTGCTCAGAAAATAGACTTGAATTTGTGGTCTCTAGTGTGGAAATGATGTGAATGTTGGGGAGGAAAGAGAAATCTTCCCTCTATCCTTCTAGGTTTTTCTGGCTGGTCTAAGAAGTAAATTGACATGTGACAGATTAACAAGAGTGACACAAACTTAATTCCATGTTTACAGAGGTTGCCTAAGAATATAAGGCCCATAGACAGTCAGGCAATCAAGGCATCCGTGTCATTGTGAGTTAAGGAGAAGAGGGTAGGGGTCTGGGACTTCAAAGTGGAGGAAACGATTTATAAGAAGACAGAGAAGCAAATGTTTGGTAGATAAATACTTGTTGTGCCATGAAGAGGCAAAGGGAAACAGAGAGGTATGTGAACTAATAGACCTTGCTAAGTTGCCCCCATCTACCACACCTGGCTCATGTTCTTGGTGGTTATCTCTGGTAATAGTTCTCCTTCTAGACCAGCCCTCTACCTAAATTCTTTTAGGCAGTTAAGGGGGAAATAAAAACTCCTCCTGACTCTCTCAGCCTCAAATATCTTCAGCTCAAAATAATCTCTATGTCAAAGTGGCA
Source organism: Ia io (assembly GCA_025583905.1). Classification (NCBI taxonomy): domain Eukaryota; kingdom Metazoa; phylum Chordata; class Mammalia; order Chiroptera; family Vespertilionidae; genus Ia; species Ia io. The sequence goes on along the minus strand of JAJQQW010000010.1, from coordinate 24,010,467 downwards.
CATTCTGAGGAGACAACGTTGTGAACCCCTACATGAGATACTCTCTTGAAAGTGGTGGTTTCAATATTTCATGGAGGCTAGTTCCACTGTGGTGGTAAAAAGATGTTGATAGACATATGGAGATGTGCTGAAAACTAGAAATAGACAAAGAAAAGTTGTACAACTCCTGAAGTCTCAAGAAGTTAATCCTGTTTTTTCCTGGAAGTTGAAAGCAGAAAATAGCATTACAGACACAAATCAAGTTATATGCCTGGCATTTAAAAAAAAATAATAAAGGTATTTTACCATAAAATTGAACATTTTGTAGTGAAATTCATGAAATATTAAAATATTCAAATGAACACGGAAGAAAAATCATCTTAGTATCAGTGAAGAGGCTCATAAAATCATGTACCATAAACACAGGAGAAACAAATACACTATTTTTCATTATTAAAATTCAAAATTTTGCTTAACATACTGAACTCTTAAACATTTGTTCTATTAATATTTATAGTGCTTTTGTCACCTCTTCTCATGTTTATTCTAAAAATTACTTGTTAGAAATCATCAAATGTATGGCCTCACATAACTTACTCTCCGTTATAACAGCAGCAAATATTTATTGAATGCTTATTATGTAAAAGGCATAATTCAAAAGCCTTTCCCAGTAATATAATTGTGCCTGTTTTATATAGATTATATAAATGATGAAATTGACACATGCAGAATTTGAATGTCTTTCTTAAGGTCAAACTTCTAGTTAAGGCCAGCCTTCAAGCAACAGTGACATAAGATGGCAGCCACCAGGAGCTCAGGAGTAAAAGTTCCTCTCAATTTTCCACTGCTGGAAGAAGGCCAGAAAGGAGCAGGAGATGGCACAGTTAGCTGGGGTCTAGAAGATGATGAAGACATGACATTTACAAGATGGACAGATGATAATTGGGCCTCCAAACACAATTTATGAAAACCGAATATACAGCCTTAAAATAGAATGTGGACCTAAATACCATGAAGCACCCCCCTTTGTAAGATTTGTAACAAAAATTAATATGAATGGAGTTAATTGTTCTAATGGAGTGGTGGACCCAAGAGCCATATCAGTGTTAGCGAAATGGCAGAATTCATATAGTATCAAAGTTATCCTGCATGAGCTTCGGCGCCTAATGATGTCTAAAGAAAATATGAAACTCCCCCAGCCACCTTAAGAACAGTGTTACAGCAACTAATCAAAAAGAAAACCACAGGCCTACCCCTCCCCACTTTGATTTAAACAGTCTTCATTTGCCACAGTAGTAAATTTTCTAGATACGTCTTGTAGACCTCAAAGTACTGGAAAGGAAGCTCCTGTTCAAAGGCAGTTTATCTTAAGATACTGTAAATGATACTAATTTTTTGTCCATTTGAAATATATAACTTGTGCTATAATAAATCATCCTGTCAAGTGTAACCACTGTCCATAGTTGAACTTCTGGGATCAAGAAAGTATATTTAAATTGATTCCCATCATAACTGGTGGGGCACATCTAACTCATCTGTGAAAAGACACATCACACCATCACCTTGCTGCTGATTACATGGCCTGGGGGCTCTGCCTTCTCCCTCTCTCCCCCATTTCTCCCTGCCACAGCTCTCCAGCTTGGGGTGGCTTGTTAGAGTAGATGTGAAGGTTTCAGGCCACAGCCTGTGGGACTACTGCTGGGTATGTGTGGGTGCTTTGTTTGCACCCCTGGTTTCTTTCTTTTTTTTTTTTTAAGTCTTAAATGATACCACTCCCACTTCCAAGCCACCATCCTTTCCCCACTTTCTCCTACCACCCTTGGCTAAAGCATAGATTGTAACCCCCTCTGCTTCCCGCCGAAATTGGCCTTTGGTGAGGAATTCAGGGCTTTCCCCATATCTTCCCCACCACCTTTATATCGAGGGGTGCTGCTTCCTCCTTCCTCCTCTTCAAGTCCCTTTCTTGCACCATCACCACCCAACACTTTCCGTGACACTCTCGCTTTGGCCAGAAGCCATCAGGTAAGGTTGGAAAGAGTCTCTGACCTCCCTCGTTTAGTTTTGGAACCACATTCATTTATTCTCCAGCAGCCCAGGAAATGAATATTGGGTCCGCAGCCCTGCCACTCTCTGCTGTCATCATCGGCTGATATGTTTGTTTTTTAAGCTCAGGAAGGCCACAGAAGACACTTGTAAGCACATATGACCCCTTTGAAAGATTTTTTGTTGTTGTTATTCCTATCATTGCTTTTGCTTTTGCAAATTGAAATTTTAAACAGAGCTCTCATTTGGTCATCTTTGCAATCCATTTGGGTCTAGTTTGGAATCTGACAACTGGAACAAAAAGAACCTTGAATTCAGTGCATATTTTGGTTTTGGTGCTGTAGCTTCTCATGGGCCTCAGCAGGGATTGAGAAAGAACTCAATGTGCATGGCAGAACCCCAAAATTGGCAGGCTGGACTTCCTGGCAAATGGCTGCGTTTTTCCACTTTTCTGTTCAGGACCACTAATTGCTGAGATGTGGAGGCAAACCAAAATAAAAGTAATTCATTGTGTTATAAAGGATTTTCTTTTTTTTAGTAATTTAGTATTTGTGTAAAACCACCTTTCAAAGCAGCAACTATCAAGTCTGAAAAGCAAATGATGTTTCCATTAATTTTTTTTCTGGGGAAAACCTTAGTTTGTAAGGATTTAACAACCTGTAAGTAAAGTTTAACATAACAGTATTCCATAGCAGCCTTTTTATTGTCAGACCATTGACTGATTTTAATATAATAAAAGTGTTAATATTTTTTTAAAAAATTGTCTAGTTAATGTCATTTGCTAGATTCACATCCAGGTGATCTAAATGTTTTGTTAGGGTAGGGGTCCTTAAACATTACTCATGAGGCTGTTTATACTCTAACACACTCATATACATCGTACAGATTTTGAAAAGCGCAGCACACAATTTCAGGCAAGTAGAGCACCACAGATGATCTTAATCTTGATGATTCTTAATATTAAGTCACCTCATTATGGGCTGTGACAAAACAGGACAGCTGAGAGGCTATGGGTAATTATGAGCTCATTACCTGTAGCTCTATAGCAGGCATCCTCAAACTACGGCCTGCGGGCCACATGCGGGTGTTTTTGCCGTTTTGTTTTTTTACTTCAAAATAAGATATGTGCAGTGTGCATAGGAATTTGTTCATAGTTTTTTTTAAACTATAGTCTGGCCCTCCAATGGTCTGAGGGACAGTGAACTGGCCCCCTGTTTAAAAAGTTTGAGGACCTCTGCTCTATAGCTTTCCCTAAAAAAGGGATAGTATATATAATAGCACAAACCTAATATATAAAAATCCTGGGTCATAACGACCAGTAACGACCTGAGGCTGACCAACTGGAAGTTAGTGCTGGCCCCACCCCCAAGCAAGTGGTTAGGGGCAATCAGGCAGGCAGGCAGACCAGCGGTTAGGGATGATCAGGTAGGTAGGCGAGCGGTTAGGGGCTATCAGGCAGGCAGACGGCCCCTCGCAGGGCTGGTCCTGCCCCCCAACAAAGAAAGAGGGAGGCCCAGGCCAGCCAAGCCATTCCACCCCAACCTGTTGCCTACAGAGTGAAACCACGGGTGGCAGGGGAGGGGGAGGGCAGCACTGCACAGATGGCAAGCAGTGGCAGCAGTGGGGTGGGGCCAGCTGCCTGCAGCTTGGGGAAGGAAAGCCCCAATAGGCCCTGATCTCAGGCCAGGCCTAGGGACCCTACCTGAGGGGTCCCAGATTGTGAGAGGGTGCAGGCCGGGCTGAGGCATCCCCCAGTGCATGAATTTTCATGTACCAGGCTTCTAGTACTAGTACAGAAGGAGAGAGTATTAAAGAGTTAAACATCACCTGAAAGTTGTACTGAAATGCGAATTGCTTGCTGCACTATACAGGATATATTCTTATCTTAGTGCCCCTGACGTCCCCACTCTACATGAATTCATCCGTGAGGTTGACTGTTACTCCTCTTGGATTTTTTTTTTCCTAGATTTAACCAAAGTGGAGCAGCAGACAGCTATAGGAGGGGATGACAAAGGGTAAGTCTGGATATTTATCTCCTTGACTCACTGCCTGTGGGGTTACAGCTACAGGTCAATTACTGCCCAGATCCAACACAGCTTCTGTCAGCCAGTCGTTCTCATGCAGTTTATCAGTGTGTTCCCGTCATGGCTCCCCTATGTGTTTCACAAGAGCTAGCAGTATTAACAGCACCCCGCGTTTGCTAACCCCAAACCCCTGTGCTATCATTTGTACTTTTTATACCCTGACTATCTCTCTTCAACTCTCCCTCTATTAACTCTCCCCAAATTTCAAAATGTGTATGCACCATCTATTTCCTGCAGGGACCCATGCTATAATTGAAAATAACTTTTATTATGAAATCAATTTCATTTTCTTTAGCCATATTTTTAAAGCATTGTTTACCCTGGTCCAATATTATCTAAAACGGAATTTTCTTTATTCCAATGTGTAATAGGTCAGATTATTATCCAGTGAATAGTTATTCTTCTTCCCCATCACAAAAACATTCCTTTGGGCCGTGCATACCTCTGTGAATAGTGTATAGCCCACTATTTGGGCTTCACCACATAGTAAGATTCAGCCAATGAAGTATCAGCAGGCGTGATGAATGCAGAGCTTTTAAATATTCCTGCGGGTTTACTTACTCTCCTGTGCTTCTGCGATTCATGACGCTAAGAAAATGTCTTGAGTGGATGCTGCTCCCAGGAGAATGAGGAGACATGTGGAGCATACCTGGACCCAATTCATAAGGTCTGGAGAGAATTATATGAAGGATGACATATGATGGGATTAGCATAATGACTTTAATACACTAGAGACTTAGTAAGTACTAGTTATACTTACCATCACCTGATTTGGGCATTCGCTTCTATCACTATATTTTTACTTAATTTTCCCTTTTAGCATGTGATAAAAGGCAACTTCAAAGTCACATTTAAATCTTGCTAAAATTGCACAAGTATAATCTATAATTATTACTTTTAATAGGTTGCAACGTCAGCATATCTCACATATATTATATATTATTAACACATTGCGGACCAGTAGTTTTATTGCTAGCTTTACCCAGTGGCCAGATAAGTTTCTATTGAATGAGTACAAAAAACGTTTTACATAAATGTTAAAGGCACACTTTAAAATTAAATACCCATTCCATTTTGAAGTTATTTATTACATGTTCTTCCAAACTAATATCTCTTTAAAGTATGATACTTTGTAAAACACTGTGTAATATGAAGTGAGAATTCTCGTGATCCATCCTCAATTTCAGATGTTTACCTATGCTTCAAAGATGTCAATGGTTAATACATATTAATTTCCTCATGAACTCATGCATCCCAGTGTTGTTCAATCTGAAACAAATAACTAATTACCTTAGATGTTTGAGGTCATTTGAATACTATGTAGTTTATATCAAATTTCAAAATGTTATGTGCATTTCCTCCTATTTGGTTTAGTAATTTAAAATGTTTATGTGTGGGCATCTCCTACATATGTTTGTGCTTATTGCTATACTAAGGTTTAATCTATAAAGAAGACTAGAAAATGGTCTCTGCTTTCAAGAAACATCCAATCTATTCTGGAATTGAGTAGATATTTACAATTCATTGTAACAGATAGGAATCATCAATAAATGAATATGAGCTGTGAAAGCACAGAGAAATGCATTAATCCCTTAATATTGGCACAATCTGATATGAATGGCACATATTATTCTTGTTACACTCAATTTCACGATGCTTATTTATACCTGCTCTGAAAAACTACATTACATCATTAAATTATATATCACCTTTGCAACTTCTTGATTTTCCTTAATAGAGTTCTTATATTCTAAATTACGGTAAAAATAGCGCAGTCAGCTTTGAAATACCCAATAGGTATGTAGAGCAATTACAATCCCTAATTGTTTGCACTCTCCCATCCTGGTCTTGAATTTTAGTGCAAGAATGGTATTCTCACCTGTCTAGAATTAATATCTATTCATTTTATGGTTCTTAGCCTTTTCTTTGTATTTCTTTACAGAACTTATATAAATTCCTTCAAGTCCTCATTGAATGCTACTGTGTTAGACAATGAAAATATAAAACTTTCAGGCTAGATATGGTAGATACGGCCTTCCCATAACACAGTTATATATATAATCATTTGATTATATTTGTGAAAATGACTAGAAATAATTAGGACATTTTTCTACCAGTTTACTTTTCACATTTCTTTATCCCACCTTCATTGTATGTATGATTTCATTTATTCATTATACAAATATGTTCAAGTCTTTTCTGTCATAAGCAAACTGCCCATTTACCTCAAAGGAAGAGAAATGACACTTTTTAGCTACTTCCCTGTCCCTGTGCTTCCCTTCAAACTACCCTCCAGCATTGCTGACTCTTTAGATCAACCTTCAATGCCTAATTCATTAGACCTTCTTCCTTTTCTCCAACACTCCCTGGAAACCACTCTTACTAAAGCAACCCACCACCAATGATTTTTTTCTCAGTCTGGGAGCACTGAATTTTTAAGACGTAGGCTATATAGAAATCACAGAATACTAGTATTAGACATCACTCTATCCTTGTGTTTCTGACTCCAGAAACCTTAATACATGAGGTGAAAGTATAATAAAGATAGCTCCAATCAGCTGTGAATTATATTAAACACTAAATTACTTGTAAAACTGCAGTAGAAAAACAATGGATAATAGAGGGAAATGTCAAATATTCAAAACACTTTGTGGAATAATATAAATCTTCCTTTCAAATTCTACTTTGACTATCACCATAATTTAAACATTTTACCATTAATTCCTGGAAATAATTGTTCATGGAGTGTGTGTGTTTACCAAATAGCTTTTAAATTTAATAGTGAATAGTTATATAAACTTTGATTTTACATTGCATGATGACACAACTATTGTTTACATTTTGCCAAAAGTTTGCTAAGAATGTTTGTCAGTATTTTCAGCCTTCTGTACTAATAGGTACCCAGGACCAGTGCTATGAGAATATGTAATTTTATCCTTGTATCCTTGGAATAAAAAAAGGGCATGAAGACCATATGGAAGAGATGAACAGTCTTTTATAGAGATAGATTAGATTTTAAATTGATTAAAATGGTAATATATATTCATAAATATACAGTGTTATTTTAGTTTGATGATAATAAATTAACATTATTTCTCCCCACCAGCAGTGGGAACAAACTTTAAAGGAGAATTAGCTTAGTTTTAGATAAACAAATGTGCTACAGTCATGTATATTTTCTCAATGTACTTCAGAAATCTCTCTTTTGGTCTTTAACTGTTCTTATGCTATATACCCATCCAGTTAAGTTTTACCCATTGTCTATAAACTACCAGCACTATTAAGATGCTCTTCTCCTTATACTCCTTCATCCAGTCTGTACACAATTATATAAAAAATGTATATAATGCTGTATACTTAGTTATATTTATATCATGACAGTGATAGATCTGACAAATCATCTGCTGAGAAAATAAGAGACTACTAGTAAACAAATGCCAAAAGCAGGAATTAAAGATGCAGCATCACTACTGATGTTACAGAATTAGAAGGGTTTTGTAAATAACATTTTGATGACTGATTAGAAGTTAAAAATATATAGAGAGAGACTGGGCCCAGAGGGATTTTTTTTGTTGTTGTTGTTGAGTTATACCAAAAATACATAGATGTGATACCGATCCATCACAAATTCTTTCAGAAAATAGATGGTTTCCGATTAATTCCTTTAATCCAGTATTATTTTGATACAAAAGCTAGAAAAAGGTATTACACAAATTATTGATTATATCTCTCGTGAGTATGGACACATGTATACTCAATAATAAGAAAAAAAACATTCAGCAACATATAAAAAGTTAAACTGCAGAGTCAAACAGGGTTTATCCCAGGAACACAAATTAATATCTGAAAAATCAACTAATATTAATTCTTCCTATGAATAAAATAAAAAATAAAAACCACATGATCATTTCCAGAGAAGTCATTGACAAATTCCACACTGATTAATTTTAAACATTCTTACCATATGAAAACTAAAATCAACTTTTTCAACCTAATAAGAATAACCTACCAAAAACCTACAATTTATATGTAACTTAATGATGATAACTTGAATGCTTTCCTTTTAAGACTCTTACCATTTATATTCTACATTATCCCAGAAGTTTGAGCAAGTTCAACTAAGAAATTAAAAAATAGAAATTAAGAAAAAATATAGTTATCTGTTTTAAAAACTAAGAAGTAATCCTGTATTTGCAAATTGAATGGTTGTTAATATAGAAAATTCAAATGAATTTGCAATATAATTAAGAATTGATAAAAATTTAGAGGAGAATTTCATGATACAGAATCAATATAAAATCATATTTCTACATAATACTAATAAACAATGTGAAGAGGAAATTAAGGGACGTTTTAGACTAAAATGAAGAACTTGCTGCATGTATGATTTTAGGTTTAGCCTTATAAATTACATATCTCCTTTACATAAAGCAATAATGGTTGAATCTGTAACATGCATACCTTCATTGGAAATCCAATCAATGTAAATAGTAGAAGCTTGGTTTCTGTAACAGAGGGTTGTGCAACTAGTATAGAGTTTTCCTTGTTCTACCGACTGATGATGTATGGGCAGCCATCTGTGAATGTTATGAGAAAACATTCAAGTTGAAACTCCTTTCCACTCTTCTAGTGTAGAGATCAGTTATTGCAAAGGAGGGGACTCTATTAGCATTAATAAAATTGATCCTTTAGGCCTAAATATGGAAAGATAATAAAAATTATGAGGTATTTAGGGATACCAGAACAAATTGAATAATGAAGATAATACAACCAGACAAAAATATTGACCCTAAAAGAACCAATTAATGCATAAAGGTAAAGGGAATAAAAAAACTGATTACATATTGTAAATTCTATTTTAATCCACTTTATTATAAGTTATATTTGTGAGAAATTTGCCCATGTTATAAAATTGCTCCCTTCATTCAACTTAGTGATCTGCAGTCCATGGTTCCAATTTTCCCTGTATTACATGGACCTGTATTCTCACATGTACAGATATATACCAGCACACACACATAATTTACACAAAGAAAACAAAAGAGAAGTGCAATCACTTTCTTCTTTCCAAATTTGGGATATTGGTAGAAATTCATAGTTCTTGACTTAGGTATTTAACATGTATATGAAGAAATCAGTTATTCTTGAAAACTAATACAACTCTCACCAGAAATTCCTGTGTTTTGTCTTTGTTTTATTTGTGTGGTTTTTTTTTTTGTGTGTGTGTGTTTTCTCAATGATCATTATATTTGAAGCTTATAACATTTATTGATTGATCCCTAAGGTACATTATGTCAAGTCTTGACCAAATTGACTTTTTTATATCTGGTTAAATTATTTTAGAGGGGTGTTCTATACCCTAATTTACTCTGACATATATACTTAGAACAAAATGCCAGAGGTTGTATCCAGGACATCTCAATAAAAATTAAAGATAAAATAACAAATTTTAAATGAGAGCCAGCAAAGACAGAAAATATTAATATAATATAAGCATTCATAGTACTTACGAGTTATAGAAGTAATGTATTAGGAAACAAAAAGAATTAAAACCTATGCTGTTGGAAATATTTACTTCTAATGAGGAAAAATTTTTAGAGTGGAAAGAGCACTTTCCAGCAAGAAAAATTAAGATCTAAAAACGTTTAGATACATAGAGCTAATGTTTTGACTTTCTAAGACAACAATTTGAGACATCTCAGCAGAAGAAACAAATCAAGATATACACTGAACTTGGGTTTTTCATATGCCATTCAATGCACACATACAAAAATGAACCCCATTATACAACTGTTGAAATAACTAATTTGTTGGCTAAGAAATACTAGTATATGAGGGTGGGCAAAAGTAGGTTTACAGGTGTTTGTATTGCAAATCATACAATAATTAATAAATAATCCAAGAATAAACGGTTTTGCATACTCACAACTATAAACCTACTTTGTCTACCACTATATAAGTCATTTTTGCTTAAGTATTGAAGCAATCTATAGAAAGATTAAAATGCAGAAATAAGCACTTGTATTAAAATGTGCTTCAAATGTGATAAAAATGAAGACAATCTGAGATAAATTAAGTCAGGAAGACAAACTTTGATTTATATTATGGTGTTGGTACATGTTACATTCATTAGTTATAAAAGTGTTATCAAAGTTATATTTTAAAAGTAAAAGTACACATTGGTATACAATCTATATATATAAAAGCCTAATATACTAAGTGTCTGATGGGACCAAATGGTCGACCACTCGACCAGTCGCTATGATGCGCACTGACCACCAGGGGTCAGACGCTCTGAACAGTAGGTTAGCTTGTTACTGGGGTCTGGCCTATTGGGCCTGGGTGAGATGGGGCCGGACATGCCCTGGAGCCCTCCCGTGGTCCCTGCTGAGGTCCTTCCCTGGCCACTGGTCCCTATCGGCCCAGATTGCCAGACAGGCAGAGGGACTCCACCCACACATGAATTCATGCAACAAGCCTCTAGTATATTTATAATAATAGTATTCAAAGCCATAATAAAAGTAAACTCAATTATTTTCCACCCTAAATTGATATTATAGAATAAAGTAATTATGGTAAAGAAACATGTTACTTAGAATTTTCTACTTTTTTTGTTTTAGTTTATTTTTTTTTGGTAGCTAAACTATGTTCCTTTGATTTCCATCAAATATGGATAGCTCTTTGGAACTCAGTTGACATACGCATACTTTTAAAAATGTTTAACATTACTAGCTTTATCTTCTAGGACTCTGTGGAATTTGATCTATAAAATAAGTAACCTTGTTTTTGTCTAATATATTAATTATACTAGTGTGTATTATAGGACAACCACTTTTTATACTGGAATATTTCAGACATATTGACCCTGGGATAAAAAGAAAGATGAGCTGTAGGCTTCCTTCTCCCTTCTGGGAAAGGCATCTATCATCAATAAAATTTAAGTACTTTGCTCAAAGGCTATAAATTTACACTTTTACTGAAGGTCTGCTGATAGTTAACATGATTTTCTCTATTAAAAAACTACTCTTGTAGGATTTTAAATTTTATTTCAAGATATTTTTCTATTCAGTTGAGGTCTTATGTATAGGTTTCAGAAGACATATTGTCCTAGGAACATTGTTATTATTTACTAACTTTATAATAATGAGCATGTCAATTATGTTTCTGAAGCTCAGGTGTTGTTCCAATAGTTAAGATAGCTATCTATTCTTTCATCCAGAGTAGTTATAAGAATGAAATGAAGCTAGAAAAGCTTCATTCCCTGGGATACCAAACACTCCTGATTTTTCTTATATCCCCACGGAGAGTTTATTCTCATCCTTCCTTGTTAAGGTTTTCTGTCTTTAAGACCTCCCCCCCACCCTCCCTGAACCTGTTAAGTTTTGCATCTCCCAGAACTGAATTCTCACCTCTTTTCTCCATTTAAGCTCCTTACTACAATATGCTCTCAGTCTATCCCAGATATGTTCATATCCCTACTGTGAAAATCTCCTCTCTGAACTCTAGAATCGTACACCTGACTGTCTTGGATTAACAGCTGCCCTGAACTTAACCTAAATGCTTTCCCAGCATTTTCTAACTCAGTAAGTGAAACTGCCATTTTTCAAGCTGCCCACAACTCAAAACTCAGAGTTGTTCTTGTCTTTTTTTCTCACATTTTAGCATAGTCTAATAATAAATGTTTTTAGATAAAATTTCACAAGATCTTAAATTCAACTATTTTCCACATCTCATATACTACCACCTTAGTCCAACCAAAACATCTCTCATGGAGACGTGAGCAATACCCTCCTAATTGGTCTCCAGGTTTCCACTTGTGGTTCATTAGAATCCATTTTTTCACACAACAAATAGAGTGCATCTTTTGAAATGCCAATTAGATCATGTTGTTCTCCTTAAGACAGCTTCCCTACCTCCCAGGCCACTTGAAATGAAAGCTAAAGTCCCTTCCATTGATTACTGCCTCCTATACAATCTAGCTGCTCATCTCTTACCTTTCCCACTGAGTTATCTGCTCCAGACAAACTGGCCATCTTGCTGCTTCTTAAACAGCAAGGTATGCTCTGTCATTAAAGTCTTTTAATTTGTTTATCAGACTTTGGAAATAGTCTTCTTCAAGATTTTCCTATAATATTCTTCCTTTTCAATACATGTTAACAATTCTATTATTTTCTTTGACCCACCTATAGTTTACTGTCTTTAACTTGCTTAATATTTGAAACATTTTTCAAATAAGATTCATCTTTCTCATTTTAAAATATTGCTGATGACTTTGATTATTTGTTTTGTTTGTTTCTATATTAATTTCATGAGATATTATAAAATCAATTTTCTGAAATAAGCTTGTTGAGTTTTTTTTTCAATTTATATATTTAGCTTCTGTCTTCACACGTACCTTCTATTTTATAATTAAATTTTAAAATGACAAACAGCTTCAGTGTCATATATAGCATCAGTTATGGCATAATTCTGCTTACACAGGGGACAAAGATATTAAATAACAGCTAATGTGCCATCAGATCCCTGAAGAATACACACCCGCATGCAAACACACACAGAGACAAAATAGTCTACGGTTAAACTGTGCCCAGTAATTAAAGAGTGAAACAACAGGCTTTCAAAACCATGTTATCAAAAGGAAAGTTTAAGTTCTTTCTAACATTTAGAGAATTCATTCTAATTTTAGAAAGAATATTCTAACATCTGATCTCCAGTGTATTTTATTGATCACATAAACTGTTCAACCATATTTCTATGTAGTTTTGGAAACAGGAGTGATACTTTCCCTTAGTTTGGTACATTAATTTTTTAATTCCCCAAGCTAAGTATGAAATAGGAAACACAAAAGGAAAAATAATAAAATTATTAGAATATGTGAGAGTGTAGCAAGTTTATAATGTCTAAACGTAAGACATTAACTTTGCTTTACGTACTTATAGAGTAATATACTGCAGTATACGTAAATTAGAGTACTTAGAAAATTGAAATCGCATGTGCAATTACTATTTTAATAGATGCATGAAAAATCATTCAAAGATGAAATGCTCACCTCATACTCATGGCATAGTTCATGAGCTGACTGTGTAATTGATTAAATAAGCATGACCTAAACACTCAAAATCACAAATAAGAAATAACCTTCCTAATGGGCATGTGCCACTTTTACAATCTAACATCATTAAAAGCACTTATTAAAGAGCCATGTACATGGCATTTTCTAAAACAAATAAAAATTCTGTTTTTCATTTTGGGAGTTATAACTCCAGCTAGTCACTTATTCCTTTTTATTATTCTTTCTAAAGTATCACCTTATGCCTCTTTAAGCCGTGGCTACAGTGAGGTAGACTTTCGACTAAGGGACATATTTATGGGAACTAATATCTATTAAAATTTCAAATATTATAGTATTATGACTAACAATGCAGAGATGATGATCAAGTTTTGGGTCTTTCACAGAGGTAGAGTCCAATGATGGGCTTCAGGGGAAGGAATTCTCAGTTATACTGTACCTCCTAATTTCCCCACACACACCAATTATCATTTTATACTGAAGGGCACTTGGTAATGTATGAATCTTCAGATACCTTTTAAGGTATTTCAGGAGCTTGGCTCTTGCCATCTTGGGATATGTTCCTGGGGTCTACTGGGAAGGAATGTTGGAGAAAAACAAGATTTTGGCAGTCACGCATTTCTAGATTAGTGGCTTAATGACATTTTCATTATTTTATCTTTTTAATTAAATGTATTGGATTGACATTTTTTAATAGGATCACATAGGTTTCAAGTGTACATTTCTATGATACTGTGTGCCCACCACCCAAAGCCAAATCATCTTTCATCACTATATATTAGGCTCCCTTCTTAATCATGATTCATTTTGACATGCAGTGTCCCTGAAGAGCATCAGGTTCATGCTTAGCAGTCATAGGCGACTTTCTCAGTTAAAGCAGATTTTAAAGAAAGGACATTTTAATTTGATTATTTTTCTAGATTTATTTTTGCATATTTTTAATTTTGCTTTAAATAAAAATGACAGAAGGTACAGTTTTAAAAAATCCAGGAGAGAAGTATTCAGATACTAGATTAATGGATGGGAATGCTATCATAGAAATATGTGAAATCTCCTAACATGAGAGGGCTGAGTGACTCCAAAAGCACATGGCTATTCTTTTCATCTAAATCTCCAGGCAAGAGGCAATTGTGTAATGCCTTCTATAGCTGTTCCATCAAATATCCATCCTATTCTTACATATTTCCAATGAAAGGGAACAAATAACCTACACATCACTAGAAGAATTTGATGTATATGTCACATAGCAAAATCTATATGACAATAGACATATGACATTAAAGGAGAAATTAAATCATGTTAGGGTGACTTTGAAAAGTTCATGTAAGTATTGCATATGATGTAGGCTAGCATTGTAAATAACATTTAATGATACAGGGTTAGTGAAAGTGGTACATGCCCATTAGGAAGGAAAAGAAAAACTATGGATCTGGAAAAGCATATGTGGAGATAAAAGAATACCTAAATGGGTTCAGAACTAGTGAGTAAGAGGGCTCCTAATGGGGGATAGACTGAAAATGCAGCCTGAGGTCAAAATGCAAATGTTTAGAAAGTCTCTGTGGTTTAGAATTCACTCTGTAGGAAATGGCCAGTATCTGATGGATTTATTTATTTATTTATTTATTTATTTATTTATTTATTTAAGAGAGGAAAGGAGAGGGAGAGAGAGATAGAATCATCAACGATGAGAGAGAATCATTGATTGGCTGCCTCCTGCACATTCCACACTGGGAATTGAGCCTGCAACCCAGGCATATGCCTTGACTGAGAATATGACCATGGCCTTCATAGGTCAACACTCAACAATAGGGTTATGTCGACCTAGCTATGAGGAAGAGGAAGACAGCTAATGCTATACCAAAAGCAGCTGGGGCTGTGAAGGAAAAGCCTGTGTCTCTATCAATTTCTTAATGCTATTTGTAGACATATCTAAGGCTGAGGTATCATGTAAACTTGAAACTCCACAATGTCTATTTTTCTATGTGAGTTGGAGGATACTAATAACCTTCTATTTGTAATATTCTATTCTTCCCCCCATGCCTGTCCTTTATTCATGTCATAGAATCTAATCATTTAATTGCTCTTTCCCCTAATTTTCCAATTCTTTCTGAAATTAATTTCCTTTTGTATACAAACTAGTCCACCATTTCATTGATAGCAAACTTTAAACCTTGATCACTCTGTGTGTGCTATCCTGGTACAAATTTCTAGATTCTGTGCTAATAATATAAACTGTCAGTGTCAGGTCTATGCTTTACAGGATGGAGGCTGCCTATTAAAAATATATGTGATCTTAGCCTCAAGGTGTTTTTCTGGCCTGAGGAGAACACTGATCCAAGTTCAGAGCAAGCCTGAGTGATGGAGCATGAGTGCCCCTGAAGAGACCCTCATCCACTGACATTAGAGGTTTGGTGGAAAAATACTACATAATTCTTGCTCCTTAGTTGGAAGACCTCTGAGCATATATTATACTGTCGCCAGAGTACCTTCAGAGAGATTAACCTCCAGGTGCCCACAGTGGCAACTGATTTAAGTGAACATCTTATTGCTCTGTGTGTTTTTTCCCTTACTATTGCCACTTTCCCACTCCCCTACCAATGTTTTATTGGATCTCTTTCTGAAGAAACAAATTCCACTCAAATCCTTGTTGTCTCAGGTCTGCTTACAGGAGAACCCAAATAAAGGGAGATGATAACAAAAGAGGTTTCAGGAATAGACCCTAAGGATGGGATCGGGGGATCAGATCACTTGCTGGCCAAATGGTAGGAAAGCCTTCATTGCTGGCAGTAAGTCGGATATTGAAAAGCCTTGGCTTGCTGAAGTACCTCAGTTGCTAAGATGTTATTAACCATGTGAATTATAATATTGGTAGAAAGGTATCAACTCGCTTAATAAATACTTTAAGCACTTGAGATGTCAGGAATGCTGTTCCCATGCATCATAGAGTTGTCTGGCTGCCATAACAGTAATCAAACCTTTGCCACAAGAACAGTTGTTTTGCTGCAGGTAGTATGATCAATCAAAGTTCAGCACACATTTTAGCACATGGTGTACTGCCACTGATTTGTAAATACATTCCTTCCAATTCCTATTGAGATGCAGAAGCAGGAGTATTTCGCATTCATCTGACATGGACAGTAGTTCATATTAATGACAGTGCCCCCAGGGACATATGTACTCTCTGTGGTACAAATGGAGTTTTATCATATAGATATCCCACAGACGATCACATGGGTCCACTCTGTGAACAATATGCTGTGAATTGGACCTGGTTAAGCAAGAAGTGACAAATAACCCTCATAAGATAGATGTACGTGAGAAGATGGGAGCTAAATGTTGCAAAGACTAAGAGGGCTATTTGGAAGTTTATCTTTTTTGGGTCTATTTGTCCGGGACATGCTGGAACATCAAACATAAAGACATTGGACCTTGTGTCTTCTAGACAGTAATAACACTTACTAGGCCTCTTTAAATTTTGGAGAAAGCTCATTCTGGAAAATTGATTGGACCCATTCAGCAAGTGATTTGGTGGTACTCTCTCAGTTCCACATTGGGCCAGCACAGAAGTAGTATGTGCAGCATGCCAGTGCTCCAGTAGGCAGGACCCGAGCTGTTGGTTCATTTGACATTATGAGACCCCATTGTCCTGGAAGTATCTGTGGTAGAGAAAAGGATGCAGTGCAGAGTTGCTCACAAGTCTTTATAGGAAAGTTTGAGTGGCAAGTCTAGCCACCTAGGGCTCTGGTGTGAGGTCTTCCCATCTACAATTGAGAATTACTCATTATCTGAAAAGCAACTACAAGCCTGATACAAGCCTCTAGTGAAAACTAAACCCTTAATAATAGGGCTGCAAAACCTCACTGATCCTTTGACTTTATTGATTTTTGTATAAGTAAAGCCTCCCACCACAGTCATTCATTTATATACACACTAGTTAAAACTACTTACTATGTGCCCGGGGGATTCTAGGTATAGGACCTGGAACTGATGATATACTGTGGGTAAAATAGTAATATGTACCTAATTGTGCTTCAGTGGGCCATGATGAATAGGTTTGATCCTTTTTATATGCAATTAGCCTCAGTAATTCTCAGTGATTTTGACATCTTGATTTTACTCATTATTGTGTGATTAAGTGAGCCCTGGTAATGAGTAATGAGTATGATTTTGATATTTAGGATTAACTAAATTGAAGCCTTCTAAGTAGGGACACCGGTGATATCAACACTGTTATAACTCAGTAAACCATGTTTCCCTGAAGAATCTTTTCAGTAATCTTACAATGATATGGGCAGAATATTTATAGACTCTGCTGAAATAGGACATATTTTCCTTACTGCTGTCATTCTAGTTAAACAAAGTTTGAAGTAAGTCTACATAAATCTTTCTACACAGTTAACATTTTGAAATTTAGTTGTCTTAAAGATATTTCAGGATATTTTTGTGGGCCATGCTTAAATAAAGGGAACATTCATTTTCTTAAAGTTTGATTTAGAGTTGTTTTCTTAAATCTTTTCCAAATACAATCTTTTTCTAGTTTAAATTTCTCTCTCCCTCTCTCTCTCTTTCTCTTTTTCTCCTTCTCTCTGCTATTTGCATGATCATAAAAATTGAGTAGAGAAGGAAGTGACTCTCAAAAGACTTTTTAACATAGCTAATTTTATTTATTTTGCCTCATTTGTAATTATTGCTAGAAATAAAGATTTGCCAGTTACAGAATCAAATAATGTCCTCAAGGAATCTGTTAAAGGTTATATTTTATTTTATTTGCTCTTACTCTCCAGGATCAGATTTTCCATAAAGTTCAAGAGAGACTATATTTGTCATGACATTTAGATTGTAAATCAGAAGACTGCAACCACAAGAATGATCTTTTTTTTCTATAGAATACATACATCAATTTTAATTTTTCCATGTGTTAGGTAACTTTCAAGTTATTGAGAAAAGAGGGTTCAGAAACTAATAATACATTCCCTTTCTCTTAACCTTCACCCCCATTTCTGCTCCACTTCCACTCCCTCTGTAGGTAGATAGAGATAGAAATAGATTTTTTTCTCTCCCTCCCTCCCTCCTTCCTTCTCCCTCTCTCTCCTTCTACTCTCCCCCACCACCTCTCTCTCCTTCCCCATCCCTCTCTCTTGAGATAATTTCTCTCTATATACATCTATTTACACCTATATATAGAGAGAGACTATTTATAGATAGTTCCATCTACTCATATCTAGACTTCTCTGTTTACATGTACATATAAAGAGGGGACAAAAGTAGGTTTCCAAAAGTTGTGAGTACAGGAAACAAGAGTTTATGCTTGTATTATTATTTATTAATTGTATTATTTTTATTACAACTATAAATCTACTTTTGTCAACCCCTGTATATGTATGGATATATTGATCTCTTGATAGACAGATACAGACAAAGAAAGATTAATGTATCCAGGGATGTAGATAGGAAGAATGATGCATATTGATAGACAATATGATGTAGATACTATTTTTAAACATGCATGCTATCAATAATTAAGTCTGTAAAAATTTATTATGTACATTGTGTCCAAAAAGGGATTTGTTTATAAAATATTGATGTATATTTTCAAAGCTTTTACCTGCTGCCTGCTTTAAGTGAATTATATTACTAGAAGTGTTTTCTACAGATAATACTTAGATCTAATTGAATAGCATTGTTTGTCATATAAAATATTAGCCTTAATGTTATCAAAGATAACATTACAAGTATGTATCAATTATGATATTATCCTAGAATTGGTATAGAAAGTTTTAAAAATCAAACCATCTTTAAAAAATATCTGCATCTATCTAATTATATCTATCTGACTTGAATAAAAACTTATAAAATGCATAAAATGTTAATCATTACATTTATAAAGCTAATTACCATTCTACTAGGTAACATTTGGGATCTTACTGTATAGTTGCCATTTAAAAACACACACACACATATGTATGAATTGATAAAATTATTTCAACAGGTCAAATTTATAGATCAGAAATCTGAAGTACAAATTAATGAAGTCAAGGTCATATACATAGAAAGTGTCAGAGTTGGAACTGACTATTCCCAGCAAATTACTTTCCAAGGCAAGATATTGCCATCAATTTAGAGGAACCATGAAAACTAGCCTATTTTGCCTGATAAAAATATTTTAAAGAACACATTTTGCTACTTTCGAGAAAATCTTAGTTAAGCAACAAACTGTCAGTAATTATGGCAATGTTTATTGTATTTTTATCCCAAATAAACAATTGCTCCCTTTTATATTGGCTTTTTGTTAGGTTAATATTTGTTCTTTTCCTTCTATTTACTAAGGATTTAAATACTTTTTTGAAAAGGTATATGCATCCAAATAATTTTATTACAAATTACTTTAGAAAACTGACTCAGGCCAAATAGCTTCAACAGTCTAAGAAGTGTTTTAATTAAAATACAACATTTCATGGGACAATGTGTGCACCATCCTTCTTATCTCAATTTTAACATAATTCTAAATATTTACATTACCGTAGTTAGGCCTGTCACTTTAATCTGGGAAAAGGATAATTGGCTAGGGGTTGAAGCCTATGAAAACTGGGAAAATTGATTGGTTATTTTGAAAAAACTCCTGTTTAAAATCCCTGGGGAATAAAGGAAGATATCTCTCTCCTTTCTCTTTCTCTATGACCCACACTGGCCTGGCCCCACTTGCTATTTCTAGTATAGACTGTCATTCACCATGATAGTCCAGCCACTGGGCCAAATTATGAAATTCATTACACTTTAAAGGATTGAAATATAACAGAGTCTGTGCTCTGATCACAATTTTGTCAGGTTGCATATTATTTATCCAGTAAATCATTAAGTATTTAGAATTGAACAACTCACATATATGAGTGAATAAAAAATAAAACACCTGAAAAGTATAAAATATTTCAAGATGAATATTTAAATATAATCTTTCTAAATTTGTGAAACAAGAACAATTTTTACCACAAAACTTCAATATTGGAAAAAATATTTAGAAGTATAATAAATGTTTTCACATTAAGAAAATTTTAAGAAAAGAATTAAGCCCTTAGTAGCTACAAGAAAAGAAACAGTTGTTAACCTAAAAATGAAAAGCCAAAATGGCAACAAGCATTTATTTGGGATTAAAATAAATGCAATTCTAGGAGCGCAGATTCAAAAGGAAACCCAAATAATGTCCCAATTACAGAGTGAGGGGAAGGGGGTTTTTACGAGAAAAGAAAGGAAATTACATGAATAGAAGACATTTCTAGAGCTAACATGCTGTTACTACTCTTTAGCTACATGAATGGTTACTGATTTTGTCCTCAGAAGGAGAGTCCATAATCATCAGTTCTTGTGGTCGGGATGTCTCCTTCTCCTACTGGCTTTACAAACAATGTGGCTATGGGGCTGTCTTCAGGGTATGTTGCCTAGTTCAAAGATTCCAATGGTGGTTCAAGGAGTAAGGCAGTTCCTCTGGAATGGCTGCTTTAACTCCTTTATTTAAATCTTCACTTGAGGATATGTTTTTATTGATTATAGAGTGAGAAGAAGATAGAGAAAGATAGAAACATCAATGTGAGAGAGAAACATTGATGGGTTGCCTACAATACATTTCCCAACTGGAGATCAAACCTGCAACCTAGATACGTGTCCTGACCAGTAATCAATACCGCAGCCTTGCCTGGCCTGTATGGCTCAGTGGTTGGGCATAGACCTATGAACCAGGAGATTACAGTTTGATTCCTGGTTAGCACACATGCCAAGGCTGGGGGCTCCATCCCCAGTAGGGGGTATTAGAAGGCAGCCAATCAGTGATTCTCATTATTGATGTTTCTATATCTTTCTCCCTATCCCTTCCTCTCTGAAATAAATAAATGTGTGTGTGTGTGTGTGTCTGTGTGTGTGTGAAATAAAACAAACAACCTGCAACCTTTTGGTGCACAGGAGATTGCTCCAATCAACTGAGCCACACCAGCCAGGGCAAAGACTGAATACTTTCACTCTGAGATTTGCAACAGGGCAACGATGTTCCACTCTAAAACTAACCCAAACAATATAATAATCTTTGCAAAAAATAAAAGAAAACTAAATATATACAATAAAGTGAAAATTGATCTTGGAAAGTTTAAAAATTCAAAGGTAATACATAAAAAGAAATTGCTTTTTTTAGATATCATGAACAAAATATTATACTATAAATTTAAAATAAAGACATGATTTACATAGTACCACACCAAAAATACATAGGAATGAATTTGACAAAATAACTACACTGTAAACAACAAAATTGCTTTTAAAATTAAAATTTAAATAAACAGTTTTCTGTACTAAGTGCATATATTGAGAGACGATGGCTTCATTCCAATCCAATCACAGCCCCAGCAAAAAATTCTGTGTATTTGACAAGCAAACTTTATAATTTATTGGAAATGTAATTTCTCTAGATTAGCCAAAATTCTTTTGAAAAAGTGTTTAACGGTTTCAGGCACTTCCCAATTCACTGTCAAGACTTACTGTGCATAAAACTATAGTAATCAAGAGAGCATGGCTTTGGCATGCATGCATTTTATTATATTTGAATTATATTAAAATATATTTAACTTAAAATGTAAATAGAGCATAGTGATGTGTAATTAGAGTGGCAGTTTCACTCCTATAAACTAGCAAATGAAACTTACTTACATTTAAAATGTCCGAAATATATTTCAACTGAATTGCATACACTTGCTGGGGTAGGTAGTCTTATATTTCTCTTGAACAAGCTTTTTATAGAAAACTTCTTGAATACAACCCTAAAAATGAGGCTGCTTCCTTTCCCCTGACACTCGTTAGTAGTTCATACCCCCTTGTATATCCATCCGCCCATGATATACTGCTTGGACAAAGAAATACACTGTACTGACCACTGCAAGCTGCAGACATCATATGGACACTGTGAAGAGAGCAAAATATTTATATGACAAGAATAGCTTAAAGAACTGCTAAAACTGGCCAGAGCAATACCCAACTCTTTTTTTTGGCCTGAGGCTCTAGAGCAACAATTCACTTTTTAAAGAAAAATATAAAATATTACTGTAACTTGTATGTTATGTCAAAATAAAGCAAAACAGCCAGCCTATTAGGCCATAGAAGATTTAATTAGGAAAAGACGGAACTGGGAACATAGCCTAATTTCATTTCATATTTAAGTTATTTTTATGACTTCTTGGAGTTTATGTTTTTTCCTTCCAAGTCTTGGGAACTAGTCCCCCAGACTTCAAATGCTGCTTCAACCAGGTTGCTACAGAAAAACTGCCTGTCCCAGGTCCCTTCCTACTGTCCTCATTCCACCAACACAGGTCTTGCCCATCTGCCAGGCTGCTTCTAAACAGTGCCAGTGTGTCCTCCATCACATCCCACATCCTCCGGGGCATCTTGAATAATTGCTCATCCTAAACAATAATAACAGCTCTAAGGCCAAGAGAAAGTTGTTTCTATATCTGCACTGCCCCCAGCTTTATCTAGGCATTTAAATTGCAAAATTAAATAAGCATTCTACATCTACTACACAATTGGCCAGTAACCTCCAGGTATGTAGGCCAGATCCTATTAATGCAAACCTCAGGGACCATCGCAGGTCATTTAGTTTTGGTGGACACTGTTCAAGAAAAGTGATCTACCTCTGCTGCTGCAGAGATGAATTATGTAGAAATGTTAAGGCATCTTTGTATAACAGGTTTCCCTTCAAATGCTATCTTCTTTTGAGCAATGAGAGCATTCATTAATGAGCATAGATTTCATTAAATTTTCAGTAAATGGGCATATATATATATATATATATATATATATATATATATATATATATATGAAAGGCTAATATGCTAAGTATCTGACCATCTGACCGGTCACTATGACACACACTGACCACCAGGGGCAGATGCTCAATGCAGGAGCTGCCGTGACGTGCACTGGCTATTTACAGAGTAACAACACTGCGGACCTGGCACCCACAAAGCAACGCTCAGCTTCCCCCAAGTGGGACACAGGCCCTGCCACCACCCAGGAGCAACAGCCTACCAAATTGCAGCCAATGCTGCCAAGATCTCATGGTGCAAAATGCGTCCCATAGCCCAGCCCAGCCCAGAAACGGTCACTGTGGTCACCAGGGAATGACGTCATGTAGCAACGCCCAGCTTCCACTCCCTAGCAACTAGCCTCCTTGGAGTTTCTTCAGACCAGGAATACAACTTGCTTCATAGCCAGGTGGAAACATTTTACACTTTAACCAAATGTCTGTGAAGTGTTTTCCCATGCCTCATCTCATTTAATCCTCACAGAAGTCCTGGAGTAGGTAGATAGGAGACTCGGTGGAATCCTATTTTCTTTTCATTATCCAGAAAACAGAGATTTAGAAAGCTTAGAAACTTGACCCAACTGAAAAGAAGTAAGAAATGTTGGACCTTGAAAATGACTTCAGGTTTTGTCACTGTGCAGAATACTAGGTGTACCAGTTAATGTGGATTTTGTAATCAAAGAAAACATGATAATTTCAAGAGAAACATCAAAAGTGCTTTATTCAAAGTAATGTCCATTGCTAGCTACACATTTCCCCCATCTTTCAGGTAATTTGTGGATACTGTCTGTCCCAATAGAACTTTTATTGTTTTGAGGCAAACCATTCAGAGACCCAATTTTCCACTTTTTTGTACATTTTGAAGTGCTGCTCAGAAAGTGCATATGCCATGATCGGAACAAGTGGTTATCTGAAGGAGCAAGGTCTGGTGAATACAGCGGGTGGGTTAATACTTCCCAGGCCAGATCTTTTAACGTGTCTTTAACTGGTTTTGAAGTGTGTGATGGTGCGTTATCATGAAGCAAAATTATTTTGCTGTGTCTTCTGGCACATTCTGGTTGTTTCACAATTAAAGCGTGGTTCAAACTGATTATTTCAAACTGATAATTTGTTGTCTGTAATGATCAGTATTATTTCACCTGGTTTTAGAAGTTCATAATACACGACACCTTCCTGATCCCAACAAATGCAGAGCACTGTCTTCTTTCCGAAGTGATGTGGCCTTGCAGTCGATGTTGATGGTTGACCTGGATCAACCCATGATTTTGTGCATTTGGGATTCTCAAAGTAAATCCACTTTTCATTGCCAGTCACAATTCGATGCAAAAAAGACTTACTTTCGTGCCATTGAAGCAACATTTTCCTGATGACTTTTCAGTTTACCATTTGTCTTTCATTCAGTTAATGTGACACCCGTTTTCCTACCTTTAAAATCTTTCCCATTGCTTGTAAACGATCAGAAATTGTTTGCTGAGCAATGTTTAATCTTTCTGCAAGTTGTTTTTGAGTTTGACATGCATCTTCATCCAATAATGCATGTAATTGTTGGTCTTCAAACTTTTTCAGTTGACCTGGATGTTCTTTGTCTTTCACATCGAAATCATCGCTTTTAAAGCATTTAAACCAGCATTCACAAGTATCTTGAGGTGGAGCATGTTCACCATAAGCTTCCCAAAGTATACGATAACTTTCAGCAGCACTTTTCTTCAAAATAAAGTAATGAATTAAAACTTCCCACAAATGCTCTTTTTTGACACAAAATTTGACACTTTTAAACATAAAAATATCTATTGATGTTAATACCTTCAGCAAATTTGACATATGAAGTTTTGAAGCTTGTTGTCAATGCAACAAAATAGCACAGATATCAACTTGCATATATATCAACATATGTGTAACTCCATCTATTGAAAAAAAATCCACGTTATTAACTGGTACACCTAGTATAGTCAAACACTGCTGCAGTTAAATATTTTACCCTTTGTTCTCCCTGCATTATTTACAATAATAATCTGCTTTGTGTTGATATTTACTGCTGTGTTGCTGACAATTACCTGAAAGAGAAGTTGGGGTGCTTCACTGGGCTAGAAAAAGTTTAGTTCAGAAAGCAGGTCTAATTAAGCAAGTTTATTCTATCTATAATAATAAAAGCGTAACATGCTAATTAGACCAGAAGTTCTTCTGGACAACCTTCCAGACGAAGTCGGGGCTGCGAGGGAAGCTGGGGTCCCGAGTGCCTGCTGGCTGCCAGAGGGAAGCCAGTGCTGGCAGCTGGGGAAGGAAGGTCTACTCTTGCATGAATTTCATGCATCGGGCCTCTAGTATATACATAAAAGGCTAAGTTCACTCACACATGTATGATACATATAAAGCTCTCACTGGCGCCAATCACACGTGTTTCAATCTGTCATTGTTGATCGTGAATTTGGTTGACACTTCTATTATAGAGAAAGGGCGAATAGCGATATTAAAATATTTCTTCTAATTAATTTCCTTCCAGGGCCACTAGTGTGAATACAAAAAGAAAACACAATGTGTCCTAAATTTCCTCTCCCAGTTTCCTTCCTATATAATAGAGCAAACCATTAAATCTGACCTCAAGTGACCTTCTAATAGTGGTATAAATTCAATATTTCATTGAGCATGAAAAGGTGTTCCATCAAATCTGTGAATTCAGAGAATATATTCTTTAAAAAATTCCTTTAGAAAAGTACTCTTGGAATATTAACATTGATTACCATTTTATACGGGGTTGATATATTAGTAGACTGGTCAGGTATGAGTGAGAAATTACTGGCTTTAGCAAAAAAATATCTTATCTAAAAGCTCTAACCTCCTAGGTAGAATTCATGTCATGTCACAAGAGAGAGTAAATATGTATTTATATGTATATGTATACACATATTTTATATATTTATAAATATCATGTATATGTACATGAATATGTATGTGTTTGTATGTTATGCTTAAGGGAAACTGTACTTTTCAATAATGGAACAAGGGATTCTTTCTACCCAAACCACTCATTTTTTATTTTAAAACTGAATGCCAACAAACTGCTACTTGGTTTGTGTCCAGTTATAAAGTTCATTACTCATTAAATGAGTTCCAGGCCGTACATAGGGGTCTTTCTCACTCACCCCACCATATGCACACATGCACACACAACCACACAATCGCACACCAGTGTACTCTTCATCTTCACAGCTGATAAAAATGTCTTCAGGGTAGAATCTTTAATCTCTCAGTGCGAGTTGAGTGCAATAATGATGACCCTGTTGACAGTGGAAAAGTATCTTCATCACAATATTAGAGGATTAAAAATTTGTTTTAACTTTTTATGAAATGATTGTTTTAACAGAAGGCAGAACACTTATAACTTTAATTCATTTGTTCTTCAATATGTCTGTAAGTGGGACACATTTTAACTTCAATGGCATGGTACAGTTGTTGCTGGCCATGTGGTAGCCACAATTACACTGGTCTTCTCACCTGCACTTGAGTGAATCTTGTTATTTCTCTTAGCATGACTAGACACCCTCAGCCATTTGAAATTTCAGTAAACAATAATTTAAGGATTATTTGAAGAAAAAAGCTTAAGACTTGCCTACTGTTCTATAAACTGTTCATTGTTTTAGATGAGGTCAAAAAAGCAGGATCTCAAAACATGGGGGACCAATATAAAGGTATTGGGAAAAGTCTCAGATATCATAAAATGCATTTTCTAGAGAAATGCCATACCATTACACTATTGATGTCACTGAGGAGGATATTAAGTGGAAAACACAGACTTCACTGATCTTAGGGGAAACATTATCTAGAAGAGTTGGATTCTGTAAGTGAAAAAATTTAGGAGTACTTTAGCATCTTCATTTGATGATGTTTTCCTTTTTCACATATACAAGAGTGAGTATATTATAGAAATCCATATCTAAATAAATATAAGTGGACTCCTTTGTAAATAAAATATCATATTGATAAGAAAACACCATGTTATGAATTTTTGGTTTTTTAAAATAGCCTTAGCCCTATGAAATTATCTATGTTATAATGATAGTGTTTAAAATTGATAAAATATGTTTCTAATTACTTAGAATTTTTCTCTTGGGGGAAAAAAGGTGTTTTAAATTCATACAAGTACAAATATAGCACTCAGAAAGCAGAGTCAGAAAATTATCATCTGCACTAAAATACATTTCCAATTTTTACTTAAAAGCTGCTTAATTTGAAATGAACCTCATTTCATGTTATATTTTAAACACTTCATTATAGTTTAACATGGATACGAATTTCTTTTTCTAATCATATTGATTATTGTTATATCCATTGATTATCAATTCAGGGACATTGGGAGACTATATGTTAAAAATTTTAATTATTATTATGCCACCTGAAGTTTAATTACAGCTAGCCTATTCAATAGCCTGCTGTTTCATTATAGAGTTTGCAAATGTTGTTTTAAGAAATTAACACATCTGAGTTTAAGAGTCACAGCAAATATATGGTTATCATTGTAACACAATTTACATGTTAATGGAATATTCATATAGTAATATGAAAACAGATTTAAAATATAGATATCATTCTAAGATCTAATGATATTTAAATCACATAAAATAATTATAATTTGTATGTTTGCATATGCATGTCTCCAGGTGGAGCTTTTCTTCAATTTTCTCATTTTAGCTAACATTTTAAATGTTTTCACATTCATATTTAATTCCAATTAATTAATGCATATTTTTAAATCACCAGAAGAACAAACACTGATCTTTGCATGTAGTTTAAGTCTACTATTTGCCAGTAATTTCTATATATACACTTAGTTCTAGCTTCAATTCTGCAACATCTTGAGAAATTGCTTGTAGAAGATATTGCTGTCACTCAAAAATCAAGGAAAGATTTCTAAAAGACTAATTAACCTACTGATATACTTGAGAGAATATTTAGCATCACTTTTGTTTAAAAATGTTTATTATAAGTTCATATTGTCTTTTTTTTTTCAGAAAAACATAGGTACCTACTCTATTAGAATTTTGAAGGTCAAGCTGAAAGAAATCAGTTCTCTATTTGTGTTTCTTCAGCCACTTCAGAACTCTCTCTCTCTCTCTCTCTCTCTCTCTCTTTCTCTCTTTCTCTTTCTCTTTCTCTCTCTCTCATATGCAGAGATTGAGTAGGAGGAGAGGAGGAACCTACAAGCCTACTGATTTATCTCTGTTTGCCACATGTGTGTTTCCAGCTCTGGCAAGGAAAGGAGAGTAAGCCAGTGCTTCGTCAAATTGACTCCGATCACCATATTGTCTTTTCCTACTGCTTTATTTTCCTAGGGGTTGATTAGTCTCAAAGTTAGCTAATACATTATAGGGATCCAGTAAGAAAAAGCTAAGCTTTCAATGTCAATTCAAATTCCCCTGTTGGAAGATTTAGGCAGTGATTGTATGTTCCACCTAGGCTGTTATTTTGAGGCTTCCTGGTCTTTTACTCCCCACATTATAGCTTTCTCTGCTAATGAATTAAGTAAACAAATGAAAGCAACATGAGTTTGTTTTGTTCCAGGTTCCCAGGTTGATAATTCATTACAATTCAACAAATGAGTAGGTCAAGGTAGTAAAATGAGGTACCTAACTTTACAGAAAGAGGGTCTTAAGCAATTACAATGATAATGGATGTTTGGTCCACTAGTTTTGAGTGTCAGAATCACTGGACCATGGCAACAAGAGATAATTCATATTAGGGTTCTTCTTTATGGTACCATAGGAAAGAAAATATTTACATAAAAAAGATACACTTGGGCAAATATGGGTTTATCTATTCTAAAATCCTGTTTAAATATGTTAAAATTCTTTGAATCCATGCAAATTGTCATGCCTAGTAATTAAAGTTTTACTATCAAAACAGGCAAGGCCCTGCACAAACCCCTTTCTCTAACTTTTCCAAGCAAACCCCACCTTACATTTTATGGAATCTCAAGCTTTCAAGGCATATATATCTTAGGTAGCACATCTTCTGTAAACTAGAACGGATTGATTTTCAATCTATTCATGTCACCTTTGCATTTCTTCCCCTTTTTTAATACTCTTTAGAAGTTTTATAAATATGTTTTTTTCCTACTATGGAGCCTTTAAACTATTTCATCACAACACTTAAGACAGTTTTGGGCATTTTTTTACTCAGTAAATGTTTATTTATATACAAGAAAGCTAGACTTCACTTAAAACTGTGGACATGTAAAACCATATGTAATATGGTACATTAGACAAACAAAAAAGAAAAGGATCAAGTCCTGGGGGATGCAGCCGCACCCACCAGCACCAAGGCTGGATGGAAAAGACAACCTGTCTGCAATCCTAGGGTTGACAGGGCTCTTCTAGGCAAACAGCTTGAAGAAGAAAGATGCAAACTGTTTTGAAAGAATTGACATTGGCTGTAGATGAAACGGGTAGGAGAAGGTGAGGCAGGGCTAGGTCTGTAATAGGTGCATAGTCCATTAGGAAGAAGTGTTTGCTCTTTAGAGTGGTTGTAGGCAACAATCTCAAAAGATCATGTGTAGCAAGATGTGGAGGTGCCTGATGGTGGGTTACTTGACTATTCCCTCTGGATAATCCTGGAAATAACCATCTGAAAGTTAATTCAAAGTTTCAATGTACATTCAGGAAAGTAAGTGCTCTGTTGTTGGTTTTTCCCTGCAGTGGTCAACTGATTAACCTCTTGTGTCTCTTCCTCCCACACTCTGGCCTACTGTAATTTGATTTTAATGGCCAATGCGCAGTTCACTCAAGGCATTGTGGAGTGTGTATACAGGCAGATCCCAATTCATTGTGGGTCTTGGGTCCCTTTAACAATTGCTGACCTACTCTGAACACAGCGTCAGTAAAAAATAACCTTTTTGTGTCACGTGACTGAGTTTTTGGGGTTGTTTATTCAGCATACCCTAATCCATTCTGAGTGTTACATTGGTAATGCTAGTTTGAAATAATCAGGTTAAAAGACTTTCTTATTTCAGAAAGTAGAAGGATCTCATAGTGACAGACGTTTATTGGTAAGAATTAACTCCTAGAAATAAAGTGAATGTAGATAACAAAGAGCCAGTAGAGTAGATAGTCATAATAGTCTAAACCAGAAATATGTTGTGGCCCTTAATTGATCATAGAGCCCCTGTAACCAAAAGTTATGAATGGCCAATTAAGTTTCAACTGGTTTATATAACCTCAAATTAAGCTATATGTATTTGGGAATCTGTATTTTGGAAAAAGATTCAGGTAGAAACCTCTAGAACTTACTTTTCATAAGAAAAAAAATTATAACTAAAAAAAAACTCCCATTCAAAATTCCCTATAAATACATTATTTGTAGGGAATTTGGAACTGCAGAGATTTGCTCATATTAAACCTTTGAAATACAAAATAAAAAAGTGATGATTGCTAACACATTCTCCTTAAATTGTCCACTTCAATTGGATCATAGACAGATGGGACTTAGAGGATGACGGATAATCATGAGTTTGAGTGCTGAAACTAGTTTCAGATAATGTCCAGATGTGACCTCCCCACTTGTGCAAATTAATAAAGCTACTTGTATCTTGTGTATCTATTGCATAAATCAGTTTTTTTCCTTCCTTGTGATAAAAATTAATAAGAGAATGACACTTTTTCAAAAGACAGTGACAAAAGTACACATTTCATTAGATTCTTAGGGAATGCATTAACACTGCATTTTTGTTCCAAATTTGAGTCTCTAGGAAGCATAACTTCTCACCATCTCAGATAATATTATTCTGTTCAACCTGTTGACGACATCATCTCTCTTACAAGTTGAAGAGCAAGTATCTGGACCTTCTAAGTTAAGAGAACTTTGGTTAAGTCATTTATCACAAAAGAGAGAAATAGTTTAATGGTCTGCCAGCTTTGTAAAGTTTCTCATGCATGCAGTGATGTAGAGAGTTTAAAATTTCACCTCTTAATCAAAAGATAAAACAGTACACTTAATCCTTTCTGGCACTAAGGAAACTGTTTTAGTGTGACTGATTTTTATCCCTATACTTGTAGTTTTTTAATTATTTTTTTTTTCTTTTTGTTTTTCTGACTAGGCAATTTCCATTATTCTGTTTTCCTGGTCACTAATCCATTCTTCTGCATTAAATAATCTGCTATATTTTTCATTTCAGTTACTGAGTTATTCAGCTCTGGTTCTTTATCATATTTTCTCATACTTTGCTGAAGTTATCTCTGTGTTTCTCTATTCTACTCTTATATTTAGTGTCGTTATGACCATCTCTTTGAAAACTTTATCAAGAAAATTATCTAACTCCACTTCATTAGGATTTTTTGTTTGTTTGTTTGTTTCTCTGGAGTCTTATTCTTTTATTTGGAGGATATCCCTCTTTTCATTTTGTTTGACTTTCTGTGTCTGTTCCTATGAATTAGATGAAATAGCTATCTCTCCCAATCTTGAAAAAGTGGCCCTGTGTTGAAGCAACCTCTGTGTATAATATGTGCTGGGTGGTTTTGCGAGGCCAGTTAAAGTTGGGGCAAGCATGCGTGGTGCCTGGGGCACCCTCGGGCTTGGAGGAGCATGTGTGGTGCCTGGGGCACCCTCTGGCACAAAGTAGCTGGTGCACATGTGTGCGGTGGCTCTCTGCTTGTCCAGCTGTCCATGCTAGAAAGGCATTGGGGTAGGGCAACCCAGTGAGCAAGCATGCTGCAGCACCCTGTTAGTCCTGCTAGAGCAAGCTCGATGGAGGGCGGGAGAGTGGGGGTAGTGTGTATATGTACTATTGTGTTTCTGCACTACTGTGCCCTGATGTCCCTCCTGCACTGAGCTTCGGGTGAGGTAGCCAGGAATGTATTACTGTAGCCTTGCAGATGGGTCAGAGCACCTGGAGCCCTCCTGTGCTATGCATGTGAAGAGGGAATAAATGTTAATAATAGTGTTCACCAGCTCCTGCAATCTTGGAGACTTCCCTCCAACTCTCTCTCTCTCTCTCTCTCTCTCTCTCTCTCTCTCTCTCTCTCTCTCTCTCCCCCCCCTCCCTCCCTCCTCTCTTGATTATTGTACAGAGGCTGTTCAATTGGCCCTCAGCTATTATTCTCAGGAGTGATATCTCTAAATGTAGTTGTAAACTTGGTGTGTTCATGGGAGGGGCAAGCTCAGTATCCTCCTACCCTGCCATCCTGAACTGCCCTTCCTTTTTCTGGCTTTTCAGAATTATTCTCCACACTTGCATCGTGCATACTAAGCAAATATCAAGCATACTTCTGGATTTGTCTTTGTCTCCTTTAAATAATATAGCTTGATAATTTTTAACTACCTTGGATTTCCAGTCTCTACCTTCCCCTCTCAGCAAGGCCCTTGGACTCTAATTTCCCATACCTGATTCTATCATTTAAAAATAATGCATACAACCAAAATATCTGAGTCCATATCAATGATAATTCATTTGTTTCCTCATGTCTGTAATCAAAACCTTGTACTTTTTAATATCTAGTATCTGAAACATTTGTTCATCTCATGCCAACATTTTTTTTATTTTAGTTATTTTTAAGGCACATGTATAAGTCTAGTTCTTGTTACTTCATCATGATTGGAAGCAGATAAGTAAATTTTAATTTAAAGATGTAGACACAATGAAAAGAGAATAAATAATATGTTTTCATAACATTTTACATAAGTACAATGCAGTCATTATTCTCAACAGAAATATTACTAATTCTCCTAAAAGTTGATATGGAAGAAGTTATTCAATTGTCAAATCACCTAAGTAAATAAAAAACACTTGAGGCATTATACTTTTTATGGATTTAATTGGAACTAACAACAAACCTATGAGTAACTTGGTGGTAAAGAATTTTTTTAAATGAAGTATTATTTTTCATGTGATTTTCATGTGAAGAGAAACTACGTATTATTGTTCCCAGTAGGTATTATTATATTTTAATAAGCTCAAGAAATAATAACTATAAGTTTGATAAAAGGTAATTATTCTTTTTAAAATCTCCATGTTCGCCCTAGTTGGTTTGGCTCAGTGGATAAAGCGTCTGCCTGCAGCCTGAAGGGTCCCGGGTTTGATTCTGGTCCAGGGAATATGCCTGCTTGTGGGCTCAATCCCCAGTAGGGGGCATGCAGGAGGCAGCCAATTAATGATTGTCTCTCATCATTGATGTTCATATCTCTCCCTCTCCCTTCCTCTCTGAATCAATAAAAAATATATTAAAAAAATAAAATCTTCATGTTCATAGATTTCAAGTCAGTGTTAGAGTATATATATATTGATACACACACACATATATTATATATATACATATTATATATATATATATATATATATATATATATATATATATATATATATAAAGTAGGTTTACAGTTGTTCATGTGGAAAATAATTTATAAATAAAATAAGAATAACCTCTGTTTCCTATAATCAAAACTATAGGCTACTTTTGCCCACCTTGTATATATGCATCTTTTTTGAAATGTTTAAATAACCCAGAACAGTATAGAGATAACCAAACTATTTACATTTTTCTTTCTTTCTAAATGTTACTTTCAACTTTAATGACATATATTTAAGGTGCTTAATTAATCCCTCATTTAATGTCAAGTGAGTATAATTTGGTTTGGTGGTGGTTTTTTTAAACATGAACATATAAAATATTTAAACGAATACATTTTTCTTTTTAGATTGAAAATGTCATTTATTTGTTAAATGTATTTAATATAGTTATTTTGTAGAGCATGCTGGTAAAAGTAAGAAAAACTCAGTTAAAGAATTATGTTGTACATTAGTGTTTTAAGAAGCCAGTACTATAGAAAGTTGCTAAGCCTTTCAGCAATTCTATGGGAGGTAGATTGGTTCCTTTCATTTTAAAGAGCATAATTAGATATTGCAAGCACTCTTTTTAAGAAAAGGAGAGGCTAGTTTATGCTTCATATGTAATGCATGTCTAAAAGTGGTTTATTCTATAAATATTTATTTGGGTATTGAAATTTATAAAGCCCTAACAACATAGATTAATGGTAAGTTTTATGCCATTGGCAATCCATTGTGGATGCAATATTTGAGAAGTAATATCCAGAAAATATAGAAGTGTAATTCCTTAGCATTTCAAAGAGAAGAGAGGGATGATCAGCAGGAAACAAGCAAAAATGTATTTACCAATGAGCATCTTTGTTATATATGGAATTGATTTTAAATCTAGATCATTCTAATCACTAAGTAAAAACTTAAAATAGTAACAGGAATGCATGTAATTTAATTTATCCCCAGAAAACTAAAAATTAATTTAAAATTATGAAAAATGTATTTTTCTACAAATATAATAAATTGTGTATAGCTTTCAAAATTTGAAGAACAAATATAAACCAAAATAATATTTAAATAAAACAAGAAAATAATATATATGCCTATAAAATAAAAACACAGGGTGCCTATATTAAGTATTATAAATTGTTCATTCAGTGAAAAGTATGAGCTGAATATAATTAAGTCAGGTACATGGTTGAAAAATGCTATATAAGTTCAATATAAAATTTTAGAATAAACAGTAATACAAATAAAATAAGAATGAACAATAATCCTTTGAGATTCTACAAAAGAATATGAATCATTCTATTCTCTTAGATGTTTGTGTTCCTCAGAATACGGAGCTAATAGAAAATGTCAGATAAGTGTGTAAATGTGTGGGCACACACACAACAGACACAGACCTACTACACACCATGCACAGGGATCCATATATATATATATATATATATATATTTATTTCTTGTAAAGTCTTATTATTTTAGTGGACATTTTTCAAACCACTTACTCATATCTAAATGCAAAGCTCTTTCATATGTAATCTAAACACTGCACAAGAAAAACAATTTAACAATTGGCATTCCAAATGTCTCAATATTTATTTAAATATTTCTTCATAATGAATTTAAAATTTAATGTTTATTATAATTACATAATATGAATTAAATGAAATGAAAGTTACTGTTGTTATATATTTAGTCTTGCTATTGGTTATCTATCTTCATATCTATGTATGAAATGTCCACAAGGTATTTCAATTATCCTGTCTTCACACTGACTGATACAGAATATCTATACAAATGAGTAGACCACCTTCAAGAGGAATCAGGAGCACAGGAGAGGAGATCTGAAATGTTACAATTGGTTGTAATAACAGTACATAATATAATAAAAGTACAATTTATCCTTTTTAAAAAAATGTGTTTGGGGGTAAGGATAGTAATAGGAATGCAGGCCAGATCATAAAGGACAGCATAATTAGGTAAAGGAGGTTGGATTTGTCCACAATAGTTTTATTTTTTAACTCCTTTGATGTTACAAAATCCTTGTGAAGAAGACCAAGAAGGTATTATCTCCTTTCCATAGTACAAGTAAGCAAATAACAGGTCAGTTGAAGTTAGCCAGTTGTATTGCTAATTCAATATTTGAGCTTCCTTTGTTTTTCACAATTTTTTAAATTAAAAATAATTTGTGTCTTTGGGGCATCCTCTTTGTCTTATATTGATTTAGTTCTGAACATAATCCCTGTAAAATCAATCAATATGTTTCAGTTATTTTTCTCAATATTATGCTTTAAGAAGATATGACAACTTTTTTTTCTATATTCATTTGGATAAATAGTCCAGAGAATGATTTAAAAATTTTAACCATTTTCACTTGGAAAGATTCATATTAACATGAGCTAAACTATATGCATATTTATTCTGAAGTTTAGGGACATTTTTGTTAAAAGAATTTTAAATTTCACAGAAGTTATAAAGTAAAATTCAAATTCAAAATATCTCTTTTTAATATATTTTTTATTGATTTTTTACAAAGAGGAAGGGAAAAGCATAGAGAGATAGAAACATCGATGAGAGAGAAACATTGATCAGCTGCCTCCTGCACACCTCCTACTGGGAATGTGCCCACAACCAAGGCACATGCCCTTGACCAGAATCGAACCTGGGACCTTTCAGTCCACAGGCCAACACTCTATCCACTGAGCTAAACCAGTTAGGGCTCAAAATATCTTAATGTTAATAGATTATACAAGGGTGGAGCATCTCAATTTTGTGAATAATGTATATTCAATAAAGAGCTCCATTATGAATTAATTTATGTTAACATTTAAGAAACTTCGTGGAAGCTGAAAGTCATTCTACCATAGGCAAGCAAGCTTAGTTGAGAAAATAAAGATAGTTTAACAAAGAACATCTTGAAAATCAAAAACCATAAAATAGATACCTGGGGAAAGACAATCTCAAAAGAATTTCAGGGCCTAACAAGCATAGAAAAATGAGCAGGAATTAATTGTTTCTGTAATTGTGTGTATGCCAATATAGTTTGTCTCAGATTTTATCTCCCTTTTATAAATTATATCTGTGTGCATGGAAACATATTTTATTTCCTGGGAAGAGGTTAAATCAATAGAAATGATAATAATTACATTAGATTTATGGTAATATTTGAAAGAATTTAAGAGTGTATATAACTTATTACTAAAAATGGGCATTTGTGAAATGACACTAACCATAGTAATAAATATTCATAGGTTTACTAATATGTGCACATGAATGACACTAACCATAGTAATGAATATTCATAAGTTTACTAATATGTGCACATGAATTTCCATATCTCAATGCTAAGAATAAGGGAAGAAATTTTGGGATATAAGTGGGCAATCGATGAATCTGTCCTCTATTGGTAGGAAGTATTAAATTTATATTCTGAATAAATCACTAACTGGATACGCTTGACTGATACATTGAACTCTATAAGCTGAATTCCTTATTTATAAAATATGGGATTTAATGAGACCTCATAAACATTCGTGATTAAATTAGGTCCTATAAAATATTTTTATTTAGGAAGTACTCAATAAATATTAATAGCTTATTATCAAAATGCTTTCATATCTGTTTATGAAGTAGTTATATATGGTAAAAATTACTTAAAGAAGAAATCACAGTGATACTGATAATAAAAATCTCAATTGATAGTGTTCCTTTTATTTAGTTTATTTTGACTCTAAAAGCAACCTTAGAAAATTGGAAATTCTCACATCAATTAATCTATCTTTAACTTTGCACTAAAAATTCAAATGCATTTTCATGTATTGTAATTTAGATTTGTTACTAGATATTTCAAGAATTGTTATTGCCCCAGTCCCATGGTTGGCAAACTGTGGCTCGCGAGCTACATGTGGCTCTTTGGCCCCTTGAGTGTCGCTCTTCCACAAACTACCACGGCCTGGGCCAGTCTATTTTGAAAAAGTGGCATTAGAAGAAGTTTAAGTTTAAAAAATTTGGCTCTCAAAAGAAATTTCAATCATTGTACTGTTGATATTTGGCTCTGTTGACTAATGAGTTTGCCGACCACTGCCCTAGTCGGTTGGTTGGAGCATCATCCCATAGACCAAAGTGTCATGGGTTTGATTCCTGGTCAGGGCATATACTTAGATTGCATCTCTCTCTCTCTCCCTCTTTCTCTCTAGCTTCCTCTCTCAAATCAATGAACATTTCCTCAGGTGAGGATTTAAAAATAAAAGAATTGTTATTGAATATCTATAATAATAAAATTGTGATATGCTAATTAGATTGGACAGCTGAAAAACATTCCGGAAGTCATTCCAGATGAAGCCATGGTGGCAGGAGCCGAGGCAGAGGCAGTTAAGGGCAATCAGGCAGGCAGACAGAGAGGTTAGGGGTGATCAAGTAGGCAGGCGAGTGGTTAGAGGTGATCAGGCAGGCAGGCAGAGTGGTTAGGGGTGATCAGGCAGGCAGGCAGGTGAGCAGTTAGGAGCCAGAGGTCCCGGATTGCAAGAGGGATATCCGACTGCCAGTTTAGGCCCGATCTCACAGGAATCCCTGCAGGATCAGGCCTAAACTGGCAGTCGGATATCCCCCAACGGATCCCAGATTGTGAGAGGGTGTAGGCTGGGCTGAGGGACACCCACCGCCATACATGAGTTTCGTGCACTGGGCCTCTAGTTCCACAATAAAATCAGAGAAAAAAATGTTTTATATAAATTAATGATTAGGGCATACAAAGTTTTACTTCTACTATTTTATTTCCTGAATTACTAATTATTTTTCCCTCTCTACTTATTCTAAATGACACCAAAATAAGCAGAGTGCAATTAATTAGAAAGTAAATTTAATAGTGTATTAGAAAGGTTTATGGACAAACATGGAGTGGATATAGAACTCTGTAAGGCTGGGTGAGGGATGTTGGAATTTCCAGTAAAGAAGTCAAGGTAGAGTGTGATCCAAATGTCTGGTGGAAGAAAATCCTAACAGAAGGGAAGGCCAATGAAGAGGGCCTGATGAAGAATTATGACTGGGATACTGGGGAGAAATCAAATTCAGTTTGACTGAATAAGAGAAAACTAAAAGAAGGTGAAGTAAGAAAGCCAATGGGAAGTAGGTGAATAGAATGGATGCAAAACATTTAGGGCTTCTTAGATGCCTTACAACTTAGAGATAATATATTGTCACATTTAAAATAGAGTTACTGGAAAAAAACTTTCTGGGAAAATATCTGAACCTACTATTATTAGCTAGAGAACATGGGTCAAGAAACTAAGCCTCTCTGGGCTGTACTCCCTTTGGAAAATTGCAATCATACTGCCAACACCAGAGGATTGATTGTTCTTAGTGGTTATTTTACAATGAGTGAAATGGGGAGCCCTAGATATTGGGCAGAGTAGTGATATAATCTGATGTATAAAATGTTTGCTCTGACTAGAGTATTGATAATACACTATAGGGGGAAAACATGGAAAAGTAAAAGCAAGAAAACTTAGGGAACTATTATAATTCACATGAAAAACAATATCTTGTGTTAGTGTTGATGAGTTTTAGATTTCAGACTTGTTTTGAAAAGCAACAGGAGTTCATGACTGATGGATAGGAGACTATAAGAGAAAGACAAAAGTTAAGGAAAACTTCAAGAGTTTTCACTTGAGCAATAAAAAGGATGGGGTGACATGGTATAGGGAAGTATGTCATAGAAAAAATGAGTGATAAAGAAAACCAATAAGTTTTGAAAGTGGACAATTTGAGCTTTCTATCACATTGATTGGACAGTTGGGTATACATATTGTATAGCCAGTTGGATTTATGTGACTCGTGTTTAGGAGAGGGGATGAGGCTTGAAATATGCATTTTAGAGTCTCAGTATAGAGATATTTAAAACCATGAAACTAGATGAGTTAAAAAAGTAAAATCACAAATTCTCTCTCTCTCTCTCTCTCTCTCTCTCTCTCTCTCTCTCTCTCTCTCTCTCTCACACACACACACACACACACACACACACACACACACACACACACACTTACTTGAACACAGTTGATGAACTGTGTATTATAATATACACCTGGATGAAAATCCTTGACAATAGTGATTTATGAAGAGATTCGTGCAATAAGCCTTCCTTCCCTTGGCTTCCAGCACCGGTTTTCCTCCAGCACCCGGGACCCAGGCCTTCACTCCGGCCAGAGTCTGCCTTCTTCGTCTTTGCTGCAGACTCTGGCCAGTTCGTCTTTGCTGCTTCGCTGCAGATTCAGGCCGGAGTCTGCCATCTTCGTCTTCACTGCAGACTCCGTGAAGTGCCGCTCCTGTAGATCCCTTCACCCCCTGCCCTCCCTCTCATAGCAGGCGTCCTGCCCTACCCATCCATTCAGTGCCTGGAGCAGCTGGGCAGCCACCATCTTTGGCCTTCTAATTTGCATACTCACTCTGATTGGCTGTTGGCGTAGCAGAGGTACAGTCAATTTACATGTTTGTCTATTATTAGGTAAGATTGGAAATACCATTAGATTACACAAACTTTTTCTTAGGCCACTCTGTCATGTGGTTTATTATTTGCAAGTGGTGAACACTTGAAAAATAGAGAAAGCCAGCATCTATTTCTGAATCATGGCTTATGGCATGAAAGGACAAATTGAGCAAAAGGTCAATAGAGCAGAACTGAGCACAAAATCTTTCCTGCTGTGAACACAGACTTGCCATGGATGTCACATTCAGCTTCTTGAGTAGTTTCAAAGTGTCACTATGCGCCGCTGTCACCATCAACTGAAAAGACAGCCTCACCAATCAACTAGACCACTAATATTAAATTTCTAAGGAGATGCATGAAGTAGGGAAATCCTGCAACTCTTTTCTGGTTTGCTACAGAGAATTTGCTTAAGGATAAGCTGGGAGTAAATGTCAAGCAAAAAAAAATATAACCTAAGACATGTTAGAAAATTCTGTGGAAGACAGATGAAGAGATAGAAAAAAGCAGAAGGAGTTTATTTTGAAGACTGAGAAAACTTTGCTTATTGCAGCAAACCAATAACCAGTTAAGTGTAGATCTGAAGGACTGGCTAACACATAAACACAAAGAGTGGCTCTGTGAGCTTTGAGATTTTCAAAAAAGATATACATGCACCATGGTCGGACTAAGACCTTTAGCTTGATGAACATATATCACTCTTAAGAAACACAAATAAATGATGGCTTCATTGTAACACTAATTACAATGTGTGGTGGACTAAAGTAATATAATTACAATTATTTTTTTCTCCTGAAAAAGAAAAAGTAGGTTTTCTAGATAAAATATGATTTTAAAAATATGTTACTAGTGAAACATGGGTTCAAGGTATGTACTTCTCGTGGTTTTGTCCAATGGAGATGAAGAATAAATTTGTGGCTAAAAAATTTCTTTAATACAAATGTGGAAGTTTATTGGAAGCATATACAAACT
Source organism: Ia io (assembly GCA_025583905.1). Lineage (NCBI taxonomy): Eukaryota > Metazoa > Chordata > Mammalia > Chiroptera > Vespertilionidae > Ia > Ia io. The sequence goes on along the minus strand of JAJQQW010000010.1, from coordinate 23,969,698 downwards.
CCATCTGGGCAAGGGTGTTCCTTATTATAGATTGGGTCACTAAAAGGCACAAGAAAAACAATTTATGTAATTATAATTAATTACATAATATGAATTAAATTAAATGAAAGTTATTGTTGTTATATATTTAGCCTTGCTATTGGTTATCTATCTTCATCTCTATGTATGAAATGTCCACAAGGTGTTTCAATTACCCTGTCTATACACTGACTGATACAGAATATGCTATAGAAATGAGTAGACCACCTTCAAGAGGAATCAGGAGCACAGGTGAGGAGATCTGAAATGTTACAATTGGTTGTGACAACAGTACATCCTATCTAATAATAGACAAATATGCAAATTGACCATACCTCCGACACACCCACAAGCCATGCCAACAAGCCACGCCCACCATCCAATCAGAGCGACTATGCAAATTAACCCAAACCAAGATGGCTACAGCCACAGAGAGTAAGGTTTCCCAGGTAACAGAGGAAGCCAAGCTTTCCGCCTGCCCTGGCCAGGCCTAAGCCTCCACTCAAGCTACAAAGTTTCAATTATAGAAGGTAAACAAATTCAAACAAATGGCAGCAGAATGGAGCTTGAGAGAGCAGGCCAGGGTTGCCAACGGCAACAGGGGAAGCAAAGCTTTCTGCACACCCTGGCCGGGCCCACCCGCTTAAGGCAACAAAGTTTCAATTATAACCCCAACACAAATGGCTGCCTATGGAGGGAGCCCCAGGCTTGGCTCCGCTCCAGGCTACAAAGTTTCAATTGTAGAAGGAAAAAAATTCCAGATACCAGGGCCTCTGCTTGGGTTGCCAGGGGGCATGGCCTGCCTGCAAACCACCACAGGCCCCTTGCTCAGGCCACCCCATACCCCAAGGGAACCCCCACCTGATCCGGGACGCCCTTCAGGGCAAACCAGCTGGCCCCCACCCCTGTACCAGGCCTCTATCCTATCTAATAAAAGAGTAATATGCAGATTGATCATCACTGCAACACACAATATAGCTGCCCCTATGTGGTCAAAGATCCTGCCCCCATGTGGACACAAGATGGCCACCACAAGATGGCCAGCAGGAGAGGGCAGTTGGGAGGCACCCGGCCTGCAAGGGAGGGCAGTTGAGAGGGACCAAGCCTGCAAGGGAGGGCAGTTGGAGGTGATCAACCCTCTAGGAGAGGGCAGTTAGGGGTGACCAGGCCGGCAGTGGAGGGAAGTTGGGGGCAAACAGGCTGGCAGCAGAGTGGTTAGGGGGTGATCAGGCTGGCAGGCAGAAGCGGTTAGGGGAAATCAGGAAGGCAGGCAGGCAAGCAGTTGGGAGCCAGCAGTCCTGGATTGTGAGAAGGATGTCCGACTGCCCGTTTATGGGCAGTTGGACATCCCTCGAGGGGTCCCAGATTGGAGATGGTACAGGCTGGGCTGAGGGACAACCCCCCTCCGTGCACGAATTTCGTGCACCGGGCCTCTAGTCTACACTAATAAAAGAGAAAGATGCCAATTGACCGTACCTTCGTGATGCCCACCAGCCAATCAGGAGTGACTATGCAAATTAACCCAACAAATATGGCAGGTTAATTTGTATACACAGGCACTGGAAAGGGGGGTAGGGGTGGGGACACAGGCGTTCTGCACTGCCCCAGCCGCTCCAGGCCTCTGGGAAGCATGGGAAGACAGGAAGGTGGTGCCGGCAGCCAGGGGAAGGAAGGCCCATTCTTGCACAAATCTTTGTGCATTGGGCCTCAAGTAATATAATAAAAGTACAATTCATCCTTTTTAAAAAAATGTGTTTGGGGGTAATCCTACTATTGTTAGCCATAGAACATGGGTCAAGAAACTAAGCTTCTCTGTGCTTTACTCCCTTTGTAAAATCGCAATCTCTCTCTCTCTCTCTCTCTCTCTCTCTCTCTCTCTCTCTCTCTCTCCCTCACTCTCTCTCCCATGGGAAAAAATCTAAAATCAAAAAGTGAAAATCTGTCTTGTGTTCCTTTGTTTCTGGTTTATAATGCTGTAGCTCTATGACACTTTCTAATTGGACTTTCCTTAATTTAGGACCCCCTTTGCTTTCCTCACTGGTCATTCTGCTTCACGGTATCAGTTTCAAAGTCCAAAGCCCAAGTGGTGCACCCCTCATTCTCCCCCCATGTTGCAACATTCCTCTATCCTCTGTGAAACCATGTTTCCTTCTTCCCTATATCCTGTGACTTATGTCTTCCTCCCCACTTATCTTGTGACATTTCTCTATCCTTTGCATATTCATCTCATCTGTTCAGTTTAGAATTGCCTTTGAACTCCCTTATGGTTTTCTCCCTGTTGTCCTGGCCAGAGATGCTTTATTACCACTTATGGCTCTTCAAGCTGCTCAAGTCAGGGCTGCTTTTGATCCATCTTATAGTTGCTTTAATTGCTCAGGCCAGAAATGTTTCCATGCTCCCTGTACCCCACACCCCTTCCTGCTAACCCTTATCAAGTATTTTTCAAAAAGACAAAACAAAACAAAAACAAAACAAGGGGAAATTCTAGATGTCAGAAGTGATGAATGCACTGAAACTAGACAGAGAAATAAATAAAATGACACAAATCATTCCTATGAAATAATTGAAATAGTAATGGTGAAAGTACTGTACTTTCAGGCCTACACAATTCTTACAGAGTAGGTACCATCAAAGCCTTTAGTAATGGTGATAAAAGAAGTAACTGAATCTGTCAGCAGAGAAAATTAAGTTTTTCTTTGCCATAACTGTGTGTTTGGCAGGGGTGGGATGGGAGTGGGCAAAAAATTCTCACAAAAAATCAGAAGAATAGCCCTGCAGCCTTGTGTTTGACCGTGAGTTTACACTGTTCTTATAATGTGAAGATATCCCAAGCTGAGAAAGTAGCCATTAAAAAATGACCCTGGTGTTGTGCAAACTCTGAGTGGTCTAGGAATGAAATCCAAAATTTCTCTGGAGGGACACATTAGTCCCTGTAGGATTTGTAAAGCGATGAATTAAAAGAGGCCAGATTAAGATGAGCTCACAAGCTCAAAATCACCAGTTATAAAATTCATGGTAAGTGAAAGTCACCAGGCACAGCTTCTGGGAGATCTCAAGCTATTGAGTTTAAAACCTCGAAGTAAAACTGAAGTGCAGAGATCCTGGGATGACAGAAAAAAGTTGCACACACATGTGCATAGATACAGCCCAAGTGTGTTAAAAGGATTAAAATGATAAGTGTCTTCGGATTAGATGCAGTAAATTGAGAAGACAGATCTTAATTTAGCAGTGGATAAAGTCAAGAATAAAGTTAATATATCCCCACAGAACTTTCAAAAACCATAATAATTGGTAGCAGTAAACTTTGAAAGGTAAAGGAAGGTGACCTTTAAAGCAGTGAACTGGCTGAAAGTCTAGTTGAGAAGAAATTAGACCAAAGTATCCTGTCCCTACTCCATGCAGGCAGGAGACTGCAGCTCCCCTCCTTAAGAGTAGAAGGAAGAATTATACTCAAAGGAGTAGTGTAAAACACAGATTTTCTTGCCTGGGGAAAGTTGAAAGGTAGGGAGCCATACTGTTTACATGAGGATTAAGGGATACCCAAGGACTTCTTTTATTTGGTGTTCTCACTGGGAGACAGATGTACTCCTTCAGGAAGGAGATTGACATTATCTTCTCTATGATGTATGGGAAGTCCAACAAAATTTTAAAATCAACGCACTTAAAATATTATCAGCATGATTTCCACACTGATAAGTGCCAGCCAGATCAAACTAGAGTAAAGGTTATAGAGGACAAGCATTCCCATATGCATGTCAGTTGAACTTGCCTTTTAGTGACCCTATCTATAATAATGAAAGTGTAACATGCAAATTGATTGAACAACCAAACAACAGAACGACCTCCTGAATGACCTGCCAGACGACCATGCTATGACATGCACTGGCGCCAGCCCAGCCAAGGCAGGTGTGATGCAATTGGTCAGGAGGCCCTAGGCCCTGCCATCACCCCATGATCACCTCGCAGAGGGAGGCCCAGGCCACCCTCTGTGGGGCGTTCGATGGGGGTCTCTGTGATCGATTGCCCTGCAGAGGGAAGCCCAAGCCAGGCCACCCACTGTGTGGCAATTGATCGCAGAGCCCCAGCCAGGTGGGCAGGTCCTCTCTCTGCGTGGCAATTGATCTGGGGGCCCTGCGATTGATTGCCCCACAGAGGGAGGCCCAAGCCACTGGCCAGTGACACTGTGGCAGGTATGCGGGACAGGCCAGTGATTGCCCAGCAAAGGGAGGCCCAGGCCAGCCAAGCAATTCCACCCCACACCTGTTGCTTGCAGAAGGAGGTGACCAGTGGTGGGGAAGTGGGGAGAGCAGCACAGCACAGATGGCATTCAGTGGCAACGGTGGGGGCAGGGCCGGCCGCCAGCAGCCGGGGGAAGGAAAGCCCAGATAGGCCCTGATTGCTGGCCAGGCCTAGGGACCCTACCCAAAGGGTCCCAGATTGCATGAGAGCACAGGCTGGGCTGAGAGACATCACTCCCATGCACAAAATTTCCTGCACCAGGCCTCTAGTTATACTGGTATATAAGATAATAAGATCAAGATCATCAGGAAAGCAATTAATATGAAAACAAACCAAAGTGACCTAAAAAGGAAATGTTTTATTTTCTTATCTCTGACTAGATAAGTTCAGTTCTTAATCATATTTGATATCATTACTATGTATGTGAATATTTGCTAATTTTTGTAAAAAAATACATTAGAGTGTCATTTTTTTTTCTTTTTTTATTGTTTAAAGTATTACATATGTCTCCTTTTTCTCTGATTGACCCTCCCCCTACTACTCCCACCCCCCAGGATAAGCCCCCACAGCACCAGTGTCTATGTCCATTGGTTGCATGCATACAAGTCCTTTGGTTGATATCTTAAACTTTTCCCCCGAAACACCCACTGCCTTCTCTCTGAGGTTGGACGGTCTGTTCAGTATTTCTTTGTCTCTGGATCTATTTTTGGTCATCAGTATATGTTTTTCATTATATCCCACATATGAGTGAGATCATGTGATATTTATCTTTCTCTGACTGGCTTAATTCACTTAGCATAATGCTCTCCAGGTCCATCCATGCTGTTGCAAGTGGTAAAAGTTCCTTCTTTTTGTAGCAGCATAGTATTCCATTGTGTAGATATACCACTGTATTATAATCCACTCATCTGCTGATGGGCACTTAGGCTGTTTCCAAATCTTAGCTATTATAAGTTGTGCTGCTATGAACATAGGGGTGCATATGTCCTTTCTGATTGCTATTTCGGTTTTTTTTGGATATATTCCAAGAAGTTGGATTACCGGGTTGGATAGGTGTTCCATTTTTAATTTTTTGAGGACTCTCCATACTGTTTTCCACAGTGGCTGCACCAGTCTTCATTCCCACCAGCAGTGCAAGAGGGTTCTTTTTTCTCCACATCCTTGCCAGGACTTGTCTTTTGTCAATTTGTTGATGATAGCTATTCTGACAGGTATGAGGTGGTACCTCATTGTTTTGATTTGCATCTCTCAGATTATTAGTGACTTTGAGCATGTTTTCATATGTCTCTCAGCCTTCTGTATGTCCTCTTTTGAAAAGTGTCTATTCAGGTCCTTTGCCCATTTTTTGATTGGGTTGTTTATCTTCATTGTTAAGTTCCCTATAGATTTTGGAGATTAAACCCTTATCTGAGATAGCATTGGCAAATATGTTCTCCCATGCAGTGGGCTTTCTTGTTTTTTTGTTGATGGTTTCTTTTGCTGTGCAGAAGCCTTTTATTTTTGATGTAGTCCCATTTGTTTATTTTCTCCTTACTTTCCATTGCCCTAGGAGCTAGACCGGTAAAGATATTGCTACAACATATGTCTGCAATTTTGCTGCCTATGGGTTCTTCTAAGATTTTTATGGTTTCCCATCTTACCTTTAAGTCCTTTAACCATTTTGGGTTAATTTTTGTGTATGGTGTAAGTTGGTGATCTAGTTTCATTTTTTTTGCATTTATCTGACCAATTTTCCCAGCACCATTTATTGAAGAGACTGTCTTGACTCCATTGTATGCTCTTGCCTTCTTTGTCAAATATTAATTGAGCATAATGGCTTGGGTTGATTTCTGGGTTCTCTGTTCTGTTCCATTGGTCTATACATCTATTCTTTGCCAGTACCAGGCAGTTTTGAGAAATGTGGCTTGGTAATACAGCTTTATATCTGGTATTGTGATCCCTCCAACTTTGTGCTTCATTCTCAGGATTGCTGTGGCTATTTGGGATCTTTTTTTATTCCAGATGAATTTTTGGAGAGTTTGTTTTAGATATTTGAAATATTCCATTGGTGTTTTAATGGGAGTTGCATTGACTCTGCAGATTGCTTAGGGTAGTATGGGTATTTCAATGATGTTGATTCTACCAATCCATGAACATGGTATGTTCTTCCATTTGTTTATGTCTTCCTCTATCACTTTTTGCAATGTCATGTAGTTTTCTGAGTACAGGTCTTTTACCTCAGTTAAGTTTATTCCTATGTATCTTAATTTTTTTTGGTGCAATGATAAATGGGACTTTTTTTTTTCCTTCTCTTTATGTGAGTTCATTATTGGTATATAAAAAAGCCATAGATTTTTGCGTGTTAATTTTGTATCCTGCTACATTGCTGAATTCATTTATTAAGTCTAATAGTTTTTTTATGGAGTCTTTGGGGTTTTCTATGTATAATATCATGTCATCTGTGAATAATGATAGTTTTACTTCTTCTTTTCCAGTTTGGATGCCTTTTATTTCTTCTTCTTGTCTGATCACGATGGCTAGCACTTTCAGTACTATGTCGAACAGGAGTGGTGAAAGTGAGCATCCTTGTCTGGTTCCTGTTCTTAGGGGAAATTATTTAGTTTTTGCCCATTGAGTTTGATGTTGGCTGTAGGTTTGTCATATATAGCTTTTATTATGTTGAGATATGATCCCTCTATTACCACTTTGCTGAGAGTTTTTATCAAGAAAGGGTGTTGGATTTTGTCAAATGATTTTTTTTTTGCATCAATTGATATGATTATGTGATTTTTGTCTTTCAATTTGTTTATGTGATGTACCACATTTATTGATTTGCGGATATTGTACCACCCTTGCAATTGGTCATGGTGTGATCTTTTTAATGTAATGCTGGATCCAATTTGCTATAATTTTGTTGAAGATTTTAGTATCTATGTTCATCATGGATATTGGCCTGTAGTTCTCTTTCTTCCTGGTGTCTTTATCTGGTTTGGAATTAGGGTAATGCTGGCTTCATAGAAAAAGCTTGGAAGTGTGCCTTCCTCTTGAATTTTTTGGAATAGTTTGAGGAGGATAGGTTTTAGTTCTTCTTTGAATGTTTGGTAGAACCCTCCTATAAAGCCAGGGCTTTTGTTTGCTGGAAGATTTTTGATTACTGCTTCAATTTCTTTGGTAGTTATCGGCCTATTCAAGTTTTTTGATTCTTCCTGATTGAGTTTTGAAAGCTTGTATTTTTCTAAGAATATGTCCATTTCATGTAGGTTGTCCAGTTTGTTGGAGTAAAGTTGTTCATAGTATTTTTATACAATCCTTTGTATTTTTGTGGTAGAGTGTTGTTTTCTTTTTCTTTTTTTTAACAGCTTTAAAAAATATTTGTTGTTGAAAGTAGTATGGATGTCCCCTTTTTTCCTCCATTGACCCTTTCTAGCCCACTCCTGCCCCCTGTCCCAGGACTTCACCACCCTATTGTCTGTGTCTATGGGTTATGCATACATGCATACAAGTTCTTTGGTTGATCTCTTCCCACTCACCTACCCCAGATTATTTGGATTATTGTCTCTTGTCAATAAAAATTTAAAAAAACTGATAATAGTGGCTCAGAGGCTTTCATATAGACTGTGTCCAAATATTTGTTGCTGTTACTGTTTTTTAAAGATGTTATGATTTTCCTTGTTTCTGCTAAACAAGTCAAGCCAATTGAAGCAATTCCTTTTGTGAGCATTTGGGCCATTGTTTTCAAGTTTATGGATTCAATTCTCTTCTGCAAACATTTATGAGAACTCACTTTTTGTCATGCTCTATGCCAGATGCTGGCAAAACAAAGATAAATGAGGCATGGTTACTATCATGAAGGAAGTAACTAGCAACCATATTAGGTGATAGAGTTGTACAACTGTGTGCAGAGGAGGGCTGCAATCTGCAATACCTCATTACCCACGGAATTAGGGAGACAGAACACATCAGGGTGGAAATTTTGGTGTTTATATTATATCACCACCAGAAATAAAATTTCAGTCTTTTTATTTTTTCAGTTTCCCATTTGCCATTTAGAAAGCACAATTTCACTCTCTTGGCTTATTAGGCCAAGAATCAGGGCTCGGTAGAAGAAGACAGTAAGAGAAACCAGATAGAGGTTAGCTGCAATATAGGGCAAAAATCATAAAATTTAAAACTTGGGTTTACATGCTTTTCAAGGTGACATAACCTTTATCAAAATTACCTATATTCTTGGTTGTTGAGTAATTATTAACAAATTTCAAAGATTGAAATCGCAAGAGGAATGGACTATTTCAATGTGTAATTCAAATCATCCAGTAGATGACTATTGCTGATTTTTGCTTTAATATATGTATGTGCATTCCTATTTGAGTGTGTGTGTGTGTGTGTGTGTGTGTGTGTGTTCAGTGTCCCATATGTCTAACTTCTAAAAAAGTAAAAGTTGTGTAGTTTTGGAAAATGCCACCTAAGTGTAAATACTATTTTAACTAGAATTCAATAAATTGCTAAGTGGAAATATGATGTAGAATATCAGGCTCACACTGATGCATTTCCTTCTAGGACTTAGTCCATCAAATCCTGGATAGCTTTGTATCTCTCGAATGCCCGCAATTTTTTTCTTATTTCAACCAGGTTTCCTATGTTTTTAATAAATGAGCTAATCTGTTACAAGCTACTCCAGTAACATAAAAAGCATAAAATGCCTAAACCCATTTGGTCTCCACAGTTTTATGTATTTTCCTCCCTGAAATGTTTCTATGCAAGTCCTTAAAGTTAACTGCTTTCTGCAATGGCACCATTCAGTATGAGGAAAGGAAAGGCAGGTGTCCAAATTATATTAGACATTCTTGGAAATAATAATGGTTTCTTGCCCATTGAGAAAGAAAAGTGTAGGTCATACTAGAGAGAATTCAAACTTATTGTATGCTTAAGTTTAGAAAGCACAATAGATTGGAAATAATTTTCTCAGAGAGATGTTGTGAGTTTTATCACTGTCATATTTATTTCTAAGAAACTAAAAAGATTTCAACCAAAAGCTAGGGTATCTCTACTTATAAGAGTAGTAATATCTATATATATAAATGCCTAAGCAACCGGCCAACTGGCTGACCATCTGACCATCCAGTAGCTATGACACGCACTGACCACCTGGGGGCAGACGCTCAAAGCAGGAGGGGAAACCACAGACATGGAAACATGGAGCAGATTGATGAATCTCAGAGGGAAGGGGGAGGGTGGGAAGAGATTAACCAAAGATCTTATATGCATAGTAGAGGCCTGGTGTGGGGTCCCTCAGCCTGGCCTGTGGGGATCAGGCCGAAACTGGCTCTTCAACATCCTTCGAAGGATCCCGGATTGCAAAAGGGCACAGGCCAGGTCGAAGGACCCCACCGGTGCATGAATCTGTGCACCAGGCCTCTAGTTATTAAATATAAGAGGATATTGGTTTAAAAACCTGGCTTTGCTCCAGTTATTAGAAAAAGGAGTTAATTAGAATAATACAGAATAACTGAGACATGTTTCACAAATGTAATTTTCTTTTTTCTTTTTATGAGATCTGATAATGGTTATACCTATATTAACTCCTTTGCATGGAATTTTACCTGCCATGTGATCCTATAGGTTGTTACTATAATTACCCTCATTTTACAGATAGAAAAATTTGGCCCAGGGTTGTTAAAGTCAGAGAGTTGGGATTAAAACCAATTTTGGAGATTGAAACCATTATGATATACTAAAGCAGCCACTTCTTTGAGACACAATTAAACCAGTAAACTGATGGTTTGAAATCAGATGTAACAAATGAAGTAGTGCAACTGGCAAAAGCAAAACCATGACCCAGTGGGGCAAAAAAGCAATACTTCCCTCCAGTATAACCATCCTATGGAAGAACTCAGAAGCATGAAGGTTATCTACCTTGACATTGAGTGGAAAAGATTTTCTATTCATTTGCTAAATTTAATGAATATTTTTATTTACTAGATTTCTAGTACCAAGTTTTGGGCTATTTGATGCAGTTAAAACATAGGAAGGTCTAGATGGAAATGCCATAAAATATTCAAATAAATACTAAGGCATGGCTGGTAAATTTTAAGCAAGTACTTAGCAAATATGGGTGTCTAAAAATGATTAGTATTTATGTGCCTGCAAGGAAAAAGAAAGAAAAATTAAAGCTATTAGTTCCTTACTTTCACTCCCACAGTTTTCAGATGCTAAGGTCCCCTCATTTCTATAAACTTTCATGTATAAACTTTTACTTTGCTGATAATTCAACCAGACCATTCATATACTAGAAGCCCGTTGCACGAACTTTCGTGCAATAGACCTTCCTTCACCTGGCTGCTGGCACCAGTTTTCCGCCAGCAGCAGTTTTCCTCTGGCCACCTGCCAATCGGAATGCCTCCTGCCAGCGCAATCGGCCACCCCAAGAGGAACTCCGATCGGGAGGCGCTCCGATCAGCGGGTGGCCAGAGGAAAACTGCTGCTGGTGGAAAACTGGTGCTGGCAGCCACGCAATTCGCCACCCTGAGTTCCGCCACGGGCGCCTTCGCCGGCTCCATTGGTCCTCCCGCAGTGCCGGCCATTGGCCACCCCGAGTCCCGCCTCCAGTCTGCTGCCGGCCCAATCATGGGCGTAGCGGAGTGATGGTTATTTGCATACTTTCCTTTTATTAGGTAGGATTATTATTACCATAAATATGTTCATTAATGAATATGTACTTAATAAATTTATATATAATATATTCATTAAAATATAGAATAGAGTTCTATTTATTTGTAAATATATTGTAGATGTCATTCTGGAACATGTTTTTCTTTTTAGTATTTTAATGTCAAGATGTGTATATGTAGTTGTACATGAGTGTATACTGATTTACTTATTTATTTCTGTACAAAGATATTTAAGTATTGGCCATTATTTTAAATACATGACTAATTTCATCATGCATGGTTCTTTGGGTTCATTAACTAAACTCTGTTATTAAATTGTTCTCCAAAATGTAGGTGATCTATGAGTGCCCCGTTTCTTTATCTGTGTCAATACTTTGCATTGGATAGACTATTGGGATACCACTCTAAATAGAGTAAGAGGTGTGACATGCTTATTTCTTAACTTGCTGTCAGGGCAGGGCCGGAGCCCTGCATGAGCTCTGGTGCTCTGTGTTGTTCTGAGTCCATGTATTCTTCTAAATCCTATCCGACTATGCCAGGGCTGGTTCCTGCTTGAACCTTGCCCACTATACTAACTGTTGGGAACTTAGTCCAAGTTCCTCCTTTATCCTCTGCTCACTAGTAATGGGTATTGGGTCTGAGTCCCTCTGCCTGGGGCTGGACCTCCTAGGATGCTGGGTCTTAGACAGAGAAGCCATGAGAGGTTGTGGGTATATAAGAATGAGTCTTTATTGCTGAAGCCATTGGCCATATAGCCATCAGACAAGAACAGTCCTCACTGCAAAGTCCATACAGGCAGGCAGCCGGACACTGGCTGGTGAACATAAATCTTTCCCATAAAAGAGCATCAGTCTCTGTACTCAGCTATTATCTGAGCAGCTGCACACTGCCTCCTAGACTCACCACCTCACATCTTAACAGTATCTGAGTTCTCTGCCTCAGCAGCTTCTCCTGTCTCTCCTGCCCAGCTGCTCTCTCTGGCAGACTTCTTCACACAGTCCATCCTAGCTGCTCTCTCTCCATACTCCACCAGACTTCTCACTTCCGCCTCATCCGACTCCAGCAAACTAGCTGGTCAGTAACTTACTTTTATACCATTTAAGAAGGCTTCGTGCCAACAGTGACATCAATCCTATTGACTACTGAAGGGCACAGTGTACCGTGTGCCCTTGTATCTGCTCATGGCATCTTGGCCTGATTAGGATTCCCAGGATCAGAGTCCTTGAACATCCCATTTAGGCACATACCCAGAGTGGCCTTTGGCCATTCTGGTGTATTGATAACAAGACCTCTGTGCTCCCACTGGCCTTGACTCTCTGGGGAACTGGCATGGTTCTCACACTTGCATTTATCAAATTTCATGTTTGGCATTAGATTTACCTATTATACAATTTGCGTTCACAAGATATTCTTCACTCATTCTTCTATTGAATTTGGAACCATTGTTTATGAGGTTCTGTAAATTCTTTATATATGCTGAATACCAACATGTTGTCACACAGTTATTTGTGTTTTCTATTTGCCGCTAGTATTTTAAGAGAAGGCTTATTTTTTGGTCAGATTAAAACTCTTAATATATTAATATATTATTTGGTCTTAAAACTCTTAATATATTATCCTATATTCTCTCTAAATCATTTTTCTCTTCATATTCAATAATTTAAAGAAAAAAATACTTAACACATGATGGATATTTAATTATATTTGTTTGCCATATGGATAGCCAATTATCCTATTATAGTTTATTGACAGTTCTACTTTTCCTACTGATTTGCAATGCCCAATATGTTGTATGCCACACATACCATCTGCAGAGTAAATCTGTTTTTGAGCTACATACTCTTTCCATGGTATCATGGTATTAATGATAGTTTTACTCTCTTAACTTTAAAACCCTACCTATTATTTTACATTGTTTTAATCTTGATAATTTATTTTAATAACAACTCTATTATCTATCACCTTGTCAACTTATAAATAATGCCAAGTTTTTAAAATATTGGCATTGCATAATGACTTAAAGAGTAAACTCCCTTGTTTGTTTACATCTTTAAGGAAATGATTCCACACATACAAACTTACGTGTGCTTTCTGCCTTAAGTTCACAGTTAATAAAGTCTCTAGATATAGTTTGGTTTATTATTTGACATGTCAAATATATATAAAAGCAGCTCAATATTAAAAAATAAAATTTTTAAAGAACAAAAAATTTGAAGATACAATTAACAAAAGGAAATCTACAAATGAACAACAAAAAAAAACATGAATAGATGCTAAACATCATTTCTCTTCATTAATGCAGTCTAAAACATAATGAGACATTATAAATATCTTTTATAATAGCAAAACGAACAGTGTCCAGTATTTACAGCAATGTCGAACAAGATTATCTTAGTAGAAACTCTTGATAAGAATGTAAAAGGGTATAAACACTTTGAAGAGTTTTATGGCAATTTTTGAAAATAAAGTAAAGCTTGTAGTTACTTTGTGATCCCAACAGTCCACTCTTGAGTATATAAACAAGTGAAGTAACAAGGTATGTCCCCATAAAAACGTGTACATGCAATTCTGTAGCAGCTTTGGCTGCAATAGTGAAAATTAGAAACAAGTAAAATACCCATCAAAAGATGAATGGATGGGGAGGGGGGGCGGGGTTTAGAGAGCAACCAAAGGACTTATATGCATGCATATTAGCATAACCAATGGACACAGACACTGGGGCGGTGGGGGCTTGCAGGGGTGGGAATGGCTGGTGGGGGGGTCAATCAGGGAAAAAGGAGACATATGTAAAACTTTAGACAATAAAAAAAAAAGAAATATGTTAAAAATTATTTCACATTCTGAAAAAAAAAAAGAATATTCTAATGAACCAAATATGCATGTGAGAAGCTGACACAGAAATCTATAAGGAATCATAGATTTGCCTTCTAAGAAAGTTAGAGTAATAGTAAGATGAAATATAACAAAGATTTCAGGAAGCATTGGTTTTATACCTTAATGAGAAGATTCTAAGCCAGCTATTTTAAAATCCTCTCACAGATTTATAAATTGTTCTTTGTGGAACGTAGTATTTTAGTGAAACCTGGAAACTATTACAACTACTTTGAAAACACTTTTTTAAATAAATCAAAGATTTTGAAAATGTGCTACCAATATTATTTACGTGTCCATGCAACTTAGGGGGAAATCATGTGATTTCTGTATTTTTCTGTATGTGTGTATTATCTTGGAACTGAATATCACAGGCTTACACCTATTATAACTCTCTCTTTATGTAAAAGCAATAATGGCAAATTTCTCTTTCATGAATGTAGAACTTTCATGAAATGTTCCAGAGGTTGAACTTTTACCACAGTGAAAGTTACAGGAAACATTTTTATCAAATCCTACTTTATTAACTTTCTGGCTAATTTAGCTGGTACATTATAACATGTAAATTGTATAGTATACAGTGTATGTTTATACATATATTCCACATCACACATGATATTTTTAGCATCTCTGTACTGGTTAGTTTTTCAGTGTAAGGATATGGTAACATATTTCATTTCAGTCTTTATTTAAATCAAGTTTCTTTGCTTCTGTGTGAAATGCTTTTATATTTGGCTGTAATATATATATTTCATAAAATTAAAAAAAAAGATGAATGGATGAACAAAATGTATAATGGTATTATATGAAACAAAAAAATGATTTACATGCCATACTGTAATTTCTTCCAGAGAAAACAGACAGACATAAATGATTGTATATTATATTCATAACTCCATTATATATGAAATTCTAGAAAGTATAAATTAATCTCTTAAAAAAAGTAGACCCTTTGTTTTAGTTTCTTTAGTCAATAGTGGCTGAGGTTAGTCCTTTGTTTTCAATATTTAATAGCAGGAAATAAATTGCTTTGTTTTATTTCAATGGTTCTTAAAATGGGGGATGGGGGAAGAGAGAGAGTAGATCCGTGTTCTAGGAATGGAAGGCTGGAAGGCAGAAGTGATAGTCTATAAAGTGAAAGTAACATTCCATATATGATTGTGTCAGAGATATCAGTGGACATTTGTTAAAGCAGAAAGAATAACTAACTGTATATAAATTATACTTTGCTGAGGTATATTTTAAAAGTTAAATTATCTCTGCCCCCAAGTGAAAAAATTAAATAAGTCCACTCTTGATAAGTTTTATAAATCTATTGTCATAACTTAAGCTTTAATAATGAGAATACATGGAAAGATTATCAAAATCATTACTCTTAAGGAAAATGCAAATAAAAACATGAGATACCACTATTCACCTCTTCGAACATCAAAAACAAACAAGTACTTTTAAATAGAGAAATAATTTATTAATTTA
The DNA here is from genome assembly GCA_025583905.1 of Ia io. Lineage (NCBI taxonomy): Eukaryota > Metazoa > Chordata > Mammalia > Chiroptera > Vespertilionidae > Ia > Ia io. The sequence goes on along the minus strand of JAJQQW010000010.1, from coordinate 23,954,447 downwards.
AATATATCATATAATAAATATAATTACTAAAATAGCTAAAGCAATGTTAACATTCACTTCCACAAAACCATAATTTGCAATAAAACATATGTAATTCATTGCTAACAATATCTTTTGAAGTTTATATTCAATATTTCATTTAAAGAGTTTTATGTAATTTTTATTTTCTGAATGTTCAACATTTAAGTTATTCTCTCCAGTATATTAGAATATTTCACTGAATCTGAAATGTGAGGCAAAAAAATTAATAAACATATGACCCTATGAAAACTCTCATAATATTAACTGAAACCAAATCTTTTTATAAAATCATATGTGTAAAATTCAATTTTTAAAAAGATAGATTTTATTTTATTGTCTGTCTAGACACATTGATGTCAGTATCTACTTTTTTTTAAGATTTTTAGTGGTATTTTATAAATTATGTAATTTATATTTTATAAATTATGTAATTTACTCTGTAAGAGTATTTTTAATCTAAAATTGGGCCATTTTATTTTTCCCCTCCTAATAAAAAGATTTATTTTTAAAATATAAAATTGGGATCAGATATGTAAGGGAGTGCATAAAAAATTGTGATGCCCCCAAACAGCCCCTTTTTTTTTTTTAAATATATTTTATTGATTTTTTACAGAGAGGAAGAGAGAGGGATAGAGAGTTAGAAACATCGATGAGAGAGAAACATCCATCAGCTGCCTCCTGCACACCCCCTACTGGGGATGTGCCCGCAACCAAGGTACATACCCTTGACCGGAATCGAACCTGGGACCCTTGAGTCTGCAGGCCAATGCTCTATCCACTGAGCCAAACCGGTTTTGGCCAAACAGTCCTTTTTAATAGAGCGACAATAAAGCTCTTAAGTTCTAAAATAACCTCAGATTTAAATGGTGTAAAGTATCATTTCATTAAGATTAAAATCACTATGATCATTTTAATAATACCAACATTAAATATATAAATATTCATTTCATTTTTTTAAAACCTGTTAAAAATTCTAATGTAAAAGTTTTGGCTGAAATAAATTTAGGAAATAGGAGCTTTCATTAAGAACAAGTTTATTTAATTTATCAATATATAATAGCTATGTGGTCTGGCATATGTGGGATTTGGGGATATTAAAAATATATAAGAATTTTGAAAGATTATTAAAACATATTTTTAAGAACATTTGGAAAAAGGAGTCAAATTATAACACATATACCATAAAAATGCTTTTAGTGCTCACATTTTTTGTTGTATTATTTTAACATTGCTTAAAAATGGGAAATAGGCTCTAAGTTTTTCAAATAAAGTAGAGTTTTAATCATTTAAGACATTTTAATAGCAGTCACATAAAAAAGATAGACAAAATGACCTTACCATGCCTTCCAGCTTTATGCTTCTTTATAGCTTTAGAATAAATATGTTTTTATTATTATTCCCTTACAAATAGCAAGTGGGAGTAGGAGTATTGACATTACATGCATAATAATCAAGGTAATAGCTATTTTATGAGGGCACAGTTCTTAATTAAGGTTGATCAAGTGGGTCACCTTAGGAAAATAATGACAAGTCAAAGTCCAGTGCTCAAGGTTGTACTATTTCATAAAAAGTTTCTTATTCATTTGTACTCTTTATATTACTATACTGATATAGGTATCTTTGGATGTTAACATTTTTTTTAAAATTTTATTCTCATTTTTAAATGAGTTTTCTTGTTCAAGCTCTATAAAATACTTAATTATTTAATAGATATTCAGTATATAATCAGATTCTATCAAGGGAAAAACAAACATAAGAAGTGATGTTGTGACTAACAGGCCTTGCTTCTTTTTCCTACCCCAAACAAATTCATAGGTTAGGCCATTTAATTTTTGCATATCTACTGTTTCAAATTTCACAGTTCATTTTCAAGTTAGAGGAAATACTGATGTGTTCCTTTGCTATTTCTTCCTGAATATATCTGTGTTGTTATCTTTTTTGTGCAATGATGAATCATGTTTTGACACATGCCAATATTTTTTTCTCACATGCCTTTCCTTTTTTCAGCTCCAAATAATGAAATCATCGCTTACCCCTTTGGCATTCATTTCTACTCTGATTTGTGTGCAGAACTCTTACATTGAAGTTTGACACTGTAGACAACTAGAGGGATTAACTGTGATCTTGTCACAGCCTATTTGTTTTACACTATTTCTCTTCCCCCTCCACATATTCTTTCAATCTAATTTCATGTGAAAATATGTTTACTAGTGGGCCGCTTTACTTATTTTCTAGGACCATCAGTGGAAATTTTAACTCTGACAAGAATAATGTAGGGCTCCACACCTCCCTACTAGATACCTATTGTTGTGAGTATATTATGTACCATCACCCATGTTCAAAATATGCCAGCAACTTTTTAGAAAGTCTGTCTGACCCTCCTATTGATTTTGCTATTAAAATTTAAGATCTTCTATAATTTGACACAAATATAAGAAGTGAAGAAAGTAGCTGTCCCTCCTCATGATCACACAACTTCTAGGACTGAGAAACAGTTTTCTTTACCATGTGATACAGCTTTTAAGGGGTCATTTTAGAAGGGCACAGTAGTTGTATCTTATATCAAATGTATTTGTCATCTGGCTTATCAGTATTCGATCTTCAAAGGAGATATTTACTGTAAAGAAAACTCAAAAGTGTTTTAAACACTTTAAAAATCTAAGATTGATATAAAATATGGATTTTTCTTCCAAGATCTTCAGGAGTCATTTACTGGCAAACTTCGAAATACAAATGAGATCATCTATTTTTATGAAATTCATCATATTAATCCTATATTTATTCTTTCAGTTACACACTGTTTTATATGTGTCTGTTGCCAATGTCTGTGGATGGTATACATTTGCAGAAAAGTGCCAAGTTTTAAAGTGGCTCTGAAAGTGGTAAAAATTAACATTGTAGAATCATTCTCTGAATATTTAATAACTCAACAATAATAGAATGTTGGACTGGGAAATAATCACAAAGATTTAATTTAGACCAAAGTGTTTTGTTTCTGTTTTGTACAAGAGGAGACATCTATCACAGTCAAATGAATAGATTAAAATCGATTAAGATGCTACATCTCACACCAAACTCAGCCCTGTAGAAATCCAGAACTCTGATGTGTACAGTCCAAATTATTTAAGTGGAAAGGCCTCTGCATTATTTTTCTGTTCCTTCATTACAGATGAGCACAGACTTGGCTATTTTTAAATATCCTGGATTTATTATCTCATAGTTCTCGGAAGCCAGGAGAATGGACATGGATTCACTGGCTTCTCTACTCAGGGTTTCAAAAGGTTATAATCAGGCCATCTCATCTGCAAGCTCAATTAGGGAAAAATGTGCTTCCAAGATTATTCAGGTTGTCGGTAGGAGTCATTTTCTTGTGACTGAAGAAGTGATGGCACTGCTTCCTGCTGGTCCTAAGCTAGGGGCTGCTCTCAGGCCTCAGGAGCCACTGGAGGTTCCTGGAGATCACCAGCTCTTTGGCAAGTGGGCTTCCCTGGCACAACTGCTTCATCAACCAGCAAAACAGTATCTCACCTCAGTCCAACACAAAAAATCTCCATTGTGATGAACTCTTATAGAACAACTAGAGGCCTGATGCATGAAATTCATGCAAGAGTAGGCCTTCCTTCCCCTGGAGGCCAGCAGGCACCCAGGAACCGGGCTTCCCTCGCAGCCCAGGTTTTGTCCAGAAGAACATGTGGTCTAATTAGCATATTACGCTTTTATTATTATAGATCATGATTGGGGAGTTTAAATACATTGGCAAAATCTTTTCACCTTTGTCATATTCTGTTAGAAGCAAGTCACTGGTCCCACCCATACCTATAGGAAGTGATTATAAAAGTGTGAACACGAGGGCATGTGAATCAGGAAGGACTTCCTGAAGGTATGTCCATCACAACTTGCCTTCTTGGGTCCAAATCACATAAAAACAATCTATTGAAATACTGGCACATATTTTGCACAGAAAAAGCAGACATAAATTTGTGACTTTTGCCCAATAATTCAAGAAGCCTTCCTATGTCTATATGAATTCTCTTCCCTCTCTCAAAGTTTGAACCAAATCAACCTTGTTTAATCTCATCTCTTTGTCTTGAAATTTTTAGAGAAATTATTTTCCTCTTCCTTTCTTAGCTCTCTCCTGAAGTGTTCAAGCATTCAAGTATATTCTACATCAGCCCTATCCAACAGAAATATAATATAAGCCACATATGTAACCACACAAAAAGTTAAAAGAAACATTAGAACTAATTTCCATACTATAGCTTATTTAACTCAACATATTCAAAATATTATCACCTTGATATGTATTCAATGTAACATATGCTTTAAAATAAATTATTTTCTTCCTCCCAAGTCTTCAAAATCTGGTGTTTTACACTATGGCACATCTCAATTTGGACTTCTTCCAGTACTCAGCAGGCACATGTGA